>JASDQU010510019.1:29710-46153 GCA_032191745.1 Picea mariana | reverse complement strand
AACCAATGTCCAACAGGCCCCCAACACTCACATGTGACTCGTCTTGAGTCACTGCAATACTGAACCTTCTGTTTTACTTAAACTCCAGACTGCATGGAGAATCCTGTGCTTTCTGCTCTATCCCTCCCTGTTGTGTGCAAACTATATTTTTTGTGTCTGGTACCTAGTTTCAACTACACCTGGTACCTAGACTCTTCTTTCTTTGTTTTTACTGAGAGCTGTGAGGCAACTGTTTTTCATAATACAATTTCAACTGGCTCCCATTTACCAAACCTTCTTTCCATTCTCCATTAAGGGTCTTCAATTGCATATCTCCTCCTTCTGTAACATGGGCAACCTCAAATGGCCCTAGCCAATGTGTCATGAACTTCCCTATATTCTTCATGAACTTGTTGTCATATAAAAGTACCAAATCTCCTTGCTTGAATGCCTTCCTCTTGATGTGTCTGTCATGGTAAGCCTTTTCTATTTCTTTCTGTACCTGTTGATGAAATCCTGCAATAAATTTGTCTTCTTCCAGTTCCAGCAACTGCGCAAGCCTATCTTGAACAATGGAAGTGTCATCTTTGCCTGTAAATGATGCAATTCTTAAACTAGGAACAAAGTATTCCATAGGTACCACTGCTTCTAAGCCATATACCAACTTAAATGGGTTTTGCGTTGTTAACTTCTTGCAGGTAGTTCTATAGGCCCATAATAATGTTGGAATTCTTAAATCTGAGTCATCTATGTTAACACTGCAAATATTGGTTAGTGTGGTCTCTAAGATCTTATTGAAAGCTTCGACTGTACCATTCGCTTGTGGGTGGTATGGAGTGCTCTTCTGATGGTGAAATTCAAATTTTTGATTCAAGGCTTCAATAGTTTTTTTGATGAAAGGTGTGCCTTGATCACTCATGAGGATCTTCAGGCATCCAAACTTTGTTATGATATCCTCAAAAATGAATTATGTAGTTGTGGTTGTAATAAAGTCCTTAACTTCTCTTGTTTCTTCCCATGTGGTCAAATACTTTGTCGCAGTGATAATGTATCTCGCTCATGTGCACCTTCCTGGTGGGTTAATAGGTCCCAAAAAATCAATGGCCCATTTCTCGAATACTTGTAGTGTTAATTGTGGTGCCAAAGGCATATCATCCCTTCTAGAAGGATTTCCTACTCATTGAGATACATCACAGGCTCTGTAGTATTCCTTAGCATCCTTATGTAAAGTAGGCCACCAAAGGTTGGCTCTGAGAACCTTCTGCATTGTTTCTTTTCTTGCGTAATGTCCTCCTTCGATACCTTCATGTGCTTCTGCAAGAATCAATGATCTTTCTGCCTCCATAACACATCTCTTCAAGATCTCATCTGGTCCCATATTATACAATTGTCCAGCTATGAGTTGAAAATATGTAGTGAAGACTACCAATTGTTTCTTTTGAATGATTGTGTACTCACGAGGTGTCATTCCTTTGGACAGGAACTAAACTATCTCGACGAAGTGATCATAGACTTTTCTAATGACCAGTAACTGTGCATCTGTTAGTGTGACCTCCAAGCTGGTAGGTTCCTTTCCATGTTCCAACCTAAATAAGTGATCAGGTCCTTTATTCATTCTTCCTGGATTGACCACAATTTCAAAGTCATACTCCTGGAATAGTAATAGCCATCTGCATATTCTCCCCCCCCAACATTGCCTTTTTGACTAAATATTTAATGCAAAATGATTAGTGAAAATCTTAAAATTTCCTCCCAGCAAATAGTGTCTGAATTTCTGCAGTGCATAAACCATAACCAAGCCTTCTCTTTCAGTCATAGTATAGTTCCTTTCAGTTGTAGAGAGCCTCCTACTAGCAAAGACTATGGGGTGGTCAATGTCTCCTGCACCCGACTGTGATAAAACTACTCCTAATGCAATGGACGAAGCATCGACATGAACATTGAACTCCTTACTCCAATCTAGAAAAACCAAGATTGGCACAGTGACCATTTTATGCTTTAGTGTGTCGAAGCTCTGCTGGCATTCTTCTATCCATTGGAACTTACTGTCTTTCTTTAATAGCTTCTCCATAGGTGTTGTTATCTGTGCATAACATTTAATGAACTTTCAGTAGTATTTAGTGTGCCCCAATGTAGTGTGAAACTATCTGACCGAAGTACGGGGAGGTAGATCAACAATGATGGCAATCTTGGAAGGATATAACAACAATCCCTGCTTACACAAGATATCCTCTAACAACACTCCAAAGGGTAAAAAAAAGTACACTTTTTCAAATTCAGGGCAATCTGACATTGCCTGCACTTATCTAACATCAATCTTAAACATTCAATATGGTCTTTTATTAGGCTAAAGACAGTCCAATCATCAAAGTAATCTTCCAAGAACTTATCTAGAAAGTCCTTAAATGCTTCGACCACCACCCTAGAAAATATGGTTGGTACATTCTTCGAGCCAAAAATGATTATAGTATAGTGGAACGACCCCCATTATGTTGCAAATGTGGTCTTATGTCGATCTTCCTTAGCAATCATGATCTGGTGATAACCTGAAAATCCATCTATGAATGAGTAGACCTCATGTCCTCCTACGTTATCGAGAACTTGGTTAGTAAAAGGTGTAGGGAATGTGTCATGTAGACATGCATCGTTCAACTTCCTTAGGTCTACACAAATTCTGATTTCTCCCGTCTTCTTATCTTGGACCACCATAGGGATAATCCATTAAGATTCTTCAACAGGTTCTATGATTCCTACTTCCATCATTCTATCCAATTAAACCCTAACTTTATGATTGTATTTGGGATTCAGTCTGTAAGGTCTCTTCTTGATAGGTCCTCCATCTAGTCTTAGAGGGATCTTCATTTCTCCCATGGGCCCTTTAATGCCCTTCATGTCTGTAAAATTGGTTGGAAACAAGTCCTGATATTTATGTAGTAGCTCTGTGATCTTACTAATAGTGGCATCATCCCAATAGTCTCCCACATCTTCCATCTTAGGTGCTTTCTCTGTTCCAATATTAACTTTCTTGATTTTAATAGGTTGTCCAATAAAGGGTAATTCAATCTCAGGCCCTTCTATGTCTCTCTGACCTTTAGTTTACGCAATGTTTACATCTCTAGGGTCATCATCCTCATTAGCATTAATATTGTAGAAATCATGTAATTGTTGAAGAGGCGAAGTCCATTCATCTTCTTCTTGCTCAAAAGGGAGGTTAGGTGCCTTCTCAAAGACCTTTTGTCTTACAATTTGTAAAGCCTAATCTACTGTAGGGTACTGACTTTCAAATAAGAAGGTAGCTATAAAGTTCTGAGTCATTCCATACCAGTCTGTAGTTATTAGGCGCAGTTATGCATGAATATACCAGTTGATAAGTGTAGCATCCAAGGTGTTAATGAACTTATGCACCCATTGTTCTTTAGGAGTGTTTCCCTGGGTCTCCTCACAACTCTGCATGTGGTCCTTAAGACAACTCTGGCCTATGTAACGAACTTTGCATCCTTCAACTTGGTCTGAAAAGCGCACTATCAATAAGGTGCGACATTTCACCCATTCTGTGATGTTCTTCTTGTGTGCTCCCCACCATTTAGTTGGTGTGGATTTCAAGGCTTCATCCAGTGCCAACATCCTTTGTTGTACTGGTACAATTTTCTCAAATTCAGCTAGAAATGTCTCTAGGTGATTCAAAACATCAAATGTTGGAAGATTGCTTACTTCTAAGCTAATCCACCGAACTGCTCTGGTTAGCCTAGCACATCACCGTGTGGAGACTTCATACATCCTTTTCTTCCAATTTTCTAGTGCCTCTTCTGAATCTGATGAACATGCACTTTCACTTCACCAACTGAGGTTTCCATCTACTGTAGGATTAATGTAATCTTGTTGTCTTTCTGTCAGCTTGTAGATGTTCTCTAGATCATATGTACGGTCTTCTTCGTTGATAGGTTATGTGTATCTGCGACCTTCATCCGAGTCTATAGGTGCGATGAATTTAAGGCCATTACCTTCAAATGTCATTCTTCTCTTCTTTAGGTCAACAACAATCAAATTGTTGAAAGCCCAATCAATTCCTAACAACGCAGGATAGGGACAACTATCATCAACAATTTCAATTACTTCGAAGTATGCAAATTTCCTTATCCCATCAATGTCTACAGGAACATGCTCTAGTCTACCAAAGGGGCTCACCGCTTGTTGATTAGACATCCTGAGCCTGATAGGAGAGTAAATCAGTCTAGATTTTCCCATCAGTGCCCAAGTCTGCTTCGTCGTAACATTTACTTATGATCCCAAGTCAAGGACCACATAGTCCACATCGTAATCTCCAATATGAGCACTAAGGTGCAATTCCTTGTTTGTTCTCCTTTTCCTTGATACTTGATTCACAACTCTACTCAGCATAGGATATATTCTCCCATTTTCATACGGTCTCAACCGGTGTTGTAATTCTTGTACAACCTTTTCATCTTTAATCAAATTGATACAGGTATATAAGAAGTCCATGAGTTTCCTTACCTCTTTTCCTTGTCTAGCAGACTGATGAAATGATGGTGTCATTTCACATTCCCTTACTTTTGGTTGTGCCTTAGATGAATAAGCTTGTCCTTCTACAAATTATTTCCTTGCTTCTTCAAAAGTGTTCCTCTCCTTCCTTGGGTCAAACAACTGTGCCTTCTTTGTAGATCTTATGATCCTTGATCCATCTACAATATTTCCTGAAGTCACTCTCTCTTCTCTTGTAACAGTGCCTCCTCTCGTAATAACAATGACTCTAGGGTCTTCACCGTGAGGTTCTGCTGATATCAATTGGACTTGCTAGTTTCCTCCTCATCTCTCTTGGATTTTGGCTAACAATACTGGACAATATTCAATGACATGATCAAATGAATTACAATAGTTGCAAGTAGTACAAGGGTTCTGACAATCCCTTGTCAAATGTCCTAGTTTTGAGCAGTTATAGTAGATGATATGTCCTCTTCCTTAACCCATGCCTCCTCCTCATCCTCTTCCTATGAATCCACCGTGAGGGTTGAAGTTTCCTCTACCTGGGGAGTTGAACTGCACATTGTTTCCTTCTTGTTGTACTTCGCCTTGAATTCTATATGTATCCCTTGATATTTCATGCATGAGGTCATAAGCCCTACAATTCTTCTCTTCATGTCCCACAGACTTACAGAATGTGCAGTAAATATTGGTAGGTGTCTGGACATATTTTTGCATATAATAACAGTCACCAAGACGATGTCTAGTTCTACATACCTCACACCAAGGTACAATAACATGTTTCAAAGGACTAGGTGCTCCAGAGGCCAAGTATTCATGAAATAAGGGACAGTGTTCCTTGTCGTGGCCCTCTGATTTACATTTGATGCACAAGATATCTTTTATTTTCTCTTTTCTTTGTCTTTCTTCATATATTCAACCTATAAAGATAAACTGGTTAACTAATTCAATATTTGGCTCATACTTGGGTTGGCTTCTCCTACAGGGACTGCTTCTAGTTTCATGGTGATCTACAATGCTTCAGCCTGCGAAGCGGCCTTCTGTTGCATCAAAGGAACTCTGATGTGTGGAAATATTGCAATGATGAACCATTCTTTATTATGTTCATCTGGAATATGAAAACTCAACTGACCTGTCAGAGTCTTAAATATCTTATCAAACTCCCAAACAAGTTCAATTACCTTTTGCTTGATTTCTTTCAGCTTTGTAATGCATTGTGACTCCAACTTAGGTTTCTTGAACTCTGCACTCAACGCATTCTTGATAGCATTCAACGATTTAGGTTGTCCAGGTCTTGAAAAAAACTTCATATACCAGTTTAGAGCGTGATCCCTCAAGGTAGTACTAAATTGAGTTCTCTTAACAGCTTTGTCGATGACTTGCTTGATGCTCCATACAGCTTCACATAAGAATCAGTGTTTGTCAGGATCTTCAGATCCATCCCCTCTGAAGATGGGTAACCTCATTTCATCTTCCATAGATCTTCCTTGGTTCCTTGACTGAGTATGTACTAAAATTATTGTAACAGTACTCTGATGGCTCTAACTACTTGGTTACTCTGGTTACTTAATGTTGCTAAAACAACAGGAGGAGTAATAGTACTTACTTCTACAGTAGGCGCAATTCCTGAAGTTTCTGGCTCTCCTTGGCGAAGTTCTTCAGTCTGTACTTCCTCTGTTCTTGTAGATTCTAAATGCTCTTCGTATGTTAGATCTGCTTCTTCTCCATTGTAGAATCCCTTGTCTCCATAGTTTTTCTTAAATAGGTTCTCAAGAGGAACCTCTCTGAACAGTATCCCACTCATCGTGTCTCCCACTGCGCGTGTGTCCAGTATCTGTGTCACTGTCATTGTCTGAACTTTTGAACATTAGCTTTTCTATATCTCCAAGATATTCTTCTCATGCAATAACATCTTAATCCTCAGCTTCAAGAAGTGTAGAAACTTTCCCCTAGTTCCCTTAAAGAGGTACCTATATTCTTGGCTATACGATTCGACTCTATCAATAAAAAACTCAGTAATGTACCCTCCAATAGTGTTATCAAACCAGAGATCCAACGCTCTAGACACAATGTTATCAACTCTCTTGACCTTCTTGATGAGCGTTGATGTTTAAACCACAGGTGGTCTAGATATGATCTCAAACTAGGTATCTGCTAATCTGGCTAACCACTCATATAACTCTTTATGACTTCCTCCAAATAAAATATCATGTATGTCGGTGAAGATGTACCTTCCCAACTAGTCTTTTGTACTAATGCTAGGGATCTTGTTCTGGGCTTCAGCGAAGTCATTTTCTTGTTCCTCTATCCACTTTCAAATCTCTGTCTTTGATGGGAACCACCTTGACATTCCCTCAAAAATATCCTGGTCGCGACAACAAAATCATTTGTTGGCACAGGGGAAAACCTAGGGTTCAACTCTTACAGCACACCAAAAAACCCTAACTACTGGCCCTTTCAGAAACACTTGTGAAGAAGATACAGTCTCACCCAAAGTAGCAATCGGAGGTTTCAGGACACAGGTGTCTACAACCAGAGGAAATGCAAAGTGGAACTAGGACAACAATACACAACAATATAATTATTCTTTATCTCTCTTAAGCCTACTTTCAAAGATATATATTTGATCTAACACAATGATGCAATAACAGTATATCAAACGGAAAATAACACAACATCAATCACAAAGGACAACAAGATATATGTGGTTCACCCTCTCCCTAGGGCTATGTCCACAAAACTATGTTTCTTGATATATTATATGAAAACATACAGTTATATATGCACACTTAGCTTGCAGATCCCTCTCTCTATTTATCTGTTTCTTCCTTCCCTCCCTGCGCACCCAGCTGCAAGGTCAATCTTCACACCCAACTGAAGATATTGCAATACAATCTCAACATTGCTCTCAAAAACAATACTCAACAATGAAAAACAAAAATCATAGTGTCAACGAATCAACTATTGAGAAACCCTCTCGACTCTCCTAGACCTTTATTTATACATTACATGGAAAAATTCTAGGTGTCAAAACCCTAGGTGCCAAAACCCTAGGTCAACTTGACCCGTGATTTAAGGGCTTCACCATCTTGTCTTTCCTTCTTTCCCATGAGGTGATCCACAACACTCGTTGATCTCATTTTTAGCTTGTTGAGTTGTCTACGATCCATATTCCTTACTGATGTATCTTCCTCGATCTTCTCTTCCAATGGCTAGATTTTCCTTTCTTTTCTCCTTCTTTTCTACTTCTTTTCCCACTTTGACCCTTCCTCGGTTTATGTGCCTTCCGCTCAAATCATACTTCACTTTTCTTCCTTACATAACCAAGGGCCAACAGGTTGATTTAGCTTTTGCATGTCATTGAATTCTATAGCCATAAGGCTGATAATTTACTACAAAAAATCATTTTATAATAGCTTTCTTTATTCATTCTTAAAGTGTTATGATCAAGTCATAATTGATTACTAAATTCATTGATGATATTTCCAATTGATATCGTGTTTTATATGCTGATTTGGATACTTCATTTGCTGATATAAACTGTCATCCAATGCTGAAAATTAGGGACAACAAGCTTAACTTGCTAATCCATACTAACACATAACATTCCAAGGTGTCTTTTATTGTGTTTCAAGGAAGTATAGGTTCACCGACAACTATCTTTCACTTGATATCCATTTACCTCTCTTCACTCATCATTTCCAACCAATCCTTTCTTCCATCACTTGACCTTTCGGAAGACTTCTCCTTATACTTTTGTTCATATTTTCCATTTCCCCTAGGGTCTCCAGGATCTCCTCCCAGGATTGACCTTAGTCACCCCCAAGTATGGGACCTACATCGAGGTGACATTGGGTGTAGGATTCCCAAAGTTGTAGCACTTTTTCTATGGTTCCATCGGGATTTTACCAACCTACAACTTGCGTTATAACATTTTGGCGCCATTGCCAGGGAGGATTTTGAATCCTCTTTGTTCCCTAAACGACACTTTAGTAAAATCTCTTTTCCAAATGCTTCATCTCGGGCTTTCCTGTAAACTCCACTCTAAGAACCTATCCTTTTCCTTTGACAAACCTTATTTAAAAGTTTGTTTTCCGACTCCACCTTCCCCAAACCCACCTTTCCCTTACTCACATTTCCCCTGCTCTCCCCTCTCATCCTTTGATAAGCCTTTCTCTCCCCTGGAAACTCCTTTGAGGCATTCTTCTAGTCTATGGGACTATGGCACCTTGGAATCAACCAAGACCCTGTCATCCCTCATGGAAAGAAATTTTGCAGACGGAAAGGGAAAAAGATGCTAATAAATTCATTGAAGAGCTGATGAACCAAGTAAAAGAGTTATTGTATGGATCTATCGAAGACCAAGAGATTCTTGAAGAACATGGTTATGAAGAAATATTCCAAGAAAATTGTCACGTTGAAGATCAAGAACAGAACACTATGAGTTATGACCCTTTTGAGGATATTGATGACATCTACTTCCATGACCATGGAAGTGAAGAGGCCTAAGATGCAGTCGATCAACATATTGACACTTTTATACAGATTGGAAAACCTGGATGGGACATGAGCCTTTTTACCTGTGACGAAAATCCCATTTACGACGTTGAGGGCAACCCTCAAACAAAGGATTGGTCTCTGAGCATATATGACTTAGATGTTTCGGATGGTGATAGCGACATGATCACAGATTTGTTCCATCCAATCGAGGACGACCTGACACAACATTTTCAGGATGATTTTCAACCACCATACTTAGAGTTCTATAGACACCAGGTTCTGGCCTACACAAAGAAATCCAAGGTCCATACTACCAAATGAAAGTACCTTCATGTTGAGACCTTGGGCAGGGATTTGCAGACAAAGAAGA
This sequence comes from Picea mariana, assembly GCA_032191745.1. Classification (NCBI taxonomy): domain Eukaryota; kingdom Viridiplantae; phylum Streptophyta; class Pinopsida; order Pinales; family Pinaceae; genus Picea; species Picea mariana. Next base: position 36,804 of record JASDQU010510019.1, on the reverse strand, counting down.
GACATTTCTTGAGTTCGACGGAGGAGTTTTCATCTAAGGTTGTGCCTTACCCCATTTCCTATTGTTTGGGATATCATAGGGTTTTCTTTGGATCTATTATCCTTTCTCAGCCTTCAGGGACCAGTGATCTTCTAAGTGAGGATGAAAATGAGCCATCATCTAGTCCACTTCAGAGATGGATAGATCAGGTTTGTGGTTATGCTTGCAAGCAAGGGTTCCAGAACAATCGAAACTATGGTTTCTTTTTTCAACAGGATTTCCTCCATCCCACCCATCTCCATGAGTTTTATTTCATGATTGATTATATGTTTATTTATGCTCATGATTACTATGTGTTGGACTTATCTTTGTTGTTTCACATGATTATGAACATGGGAAAATGTCTGCGTCCATTGATCATATGGTTGCACTAGTTGTACGATTTCACCTGACACCTTCGAGACATGATCTTTAGAGTCCCAGGACCCTAGGGAATTAGGTAAGTCATTTTGATTCTCTGCATTTGTAGTTGATTTCTCATACTAGTTTAGATGCATTTCATCTTCATTTTTCTCTACTTTCATATTGATTTCATGCTTTGCTTAGAATTTATTGAAAAAATGTCAAAATTTTCTTTTTCTAGATTAGTTGGTTTGGATTTTGATCATACGATAAAAAGGATGAGTAGGTCATCCTTCACTTGACAGTTTAATGTTTAATTACAGGCACAGGTCTACCAGGAGATGTTGTGGTTCTCATGCACACTACAAAGAGAACATGTCCCCAAGACAGAGCTAGATGTTATCCCCATTTTGTGGATAACTAACGAGATGATGTATCGAGGCCCTCAGGTTGCATATATGGAGTCTCGAAATACTACATGAACAACAATCCCCTTTGCATAGATGGAAAACCCACTCACCACCACAGATGATCACATGTTTACGAATGGCACCCACCCCACCATTTGGCTTCTGAAAGGCAGTGGGCCTTGCTCCATCAGGTACAAGTCAATATTATGGTGAGCATCATTTCAATATTTAAGCCATTTGATTATGTTGTATCTTTGATTGATCTAGATTTCATGATCTGTGCTTGGACATTATGCCTTTTTCCCCGCTCCACCTTGATGGTTAACATTATTCCCTAGTAAGTGGTTTTCCTTGGGAATGGGTTTTCTACTGGGAACTCCCTTGATGAGCCATCGTACCATTCTCGACCATACTTACCATTTTCCATCGTTATCCCCCTCCATTTCCTTATCTCTTGGGACTTTAGGGTGTATTGAACCAAGAAGGGGTTGTCCCTCATTCTATGGGAAGAAGGGGCTAAAGGCCCAGAGGGGTTGGTGTTCGGTAAAAGATAAAAAACTTATATAAACCTTCCAGATGCTTCTCCAAGTATCACCCAAGAAAGAAATAAAACACTTATCTTTGAATAAAGGGGACCCACAATATAATAAACAAATGCTTAAAAGGTTAGTTGAAGGATATGAGGTCTCATCACGAGATGACCTATGACGTCCATCAATATCTAGTGGTATGACATTGTCATCATCTGGTCTCATCATGAGCTAGCCTTCTCATTTCCATTAGGTATTTGTGGGTGACATTTCCACCACTTGATCACCAAGCCATGGAAGTGACCTTCAATCTCTCCTTATGCTATTATGAAAGAAAATATAAAGAAAAAAATATAAAAGGAAAATGATGGGCTTTGAAAAAGTGCATTGCGGATGAAGGTACCACACACCCTCTAAAAATCCACCCATGAATGAGATATTATGACCCCTATTATGTCATGATCCTTATGCCCATTGAGTCTTGACCCCATCCACCTCATAGAATTTACATGTCTTAGAGAGGAATCTCTTGGAGGCTCTCCTTGGCGTAGGTCAAGATCTACCCAATAGGACATCTCATCAACCCTCCCATACTTAATCTTGACAAGTGGCATAATGTCTTTGAGCTGTTAATTGTTTGATGTGGTGATATTTGATGCACATGCTTGGATGGATTATTTATTGATTGGATTAACTTATCATGATGTTATGACTTGATATCCTTGGAGGGCATGTTCATTTGTCTTTGTAGGACCTAGTTGGTGGACAGTTTTGGGAGAACAAGCCTATCTTGGGCTTCCATGGGGCTACAAGCCCACAGGTTGGATGCCAGGGGCTTGCATGCCAGATGAGAGAGAGATGACTTGGACAGCCTTGATGATGAATTAGACAACCTATCTCACCCATTGATTGCCAAACACTTTTCCCAGGAGGGGAAAAATGTCCCACTTTTGAGCTTGATGTCATGACCTTGGGGGATAGGGCATGGTGGTGAGGTGCCACTCATTTACACTTGGAAGTTTTGAGAAGAAGAGGGTCTTCACCATGATGAGATCACTTAGATTCTTGACACATGGCCTTTGGAGGCCCATCCATGCTTCTCCAACACCAACTACTTCCTCAAAGTGGAAAAACATCCCCTAAAGGGGTGACGTCCTCCTAAATTAGGGATGAAATTTTAAATGAATTGTTTAATATTATTTTGTTAAGGGGGAAATATTAGGGCTGTTGACCTCTAATATTGTGTTTTACTCCTTAATTTGTGGATAAGCTATGTTAGATAAATTTTATATAAATAGAGATCATAAGATCTCATTTTAAACATAACTCTCCCTTATGGAGAAGGACTTGGTCTGAAATTTTCGACCCTCTTGACCTTTTTTATCTCTTGTGCAAGTGTTATGGTTTATCTCTGCTATTGGTGGTGTAAAGTGATGAGCTATTCTTGGAGCCTCTTTCTTATGCATGTGGATGGACTTAACTTGGAAGATTAGGGTTTGATCTAGCTTTTTTGTGGAATTGGTAAAGGAAAATATGCATTTATTGTCTTTCATCTTGCTTTGTTCCATAATTATTGTTGGTTAGAAACCTTGGAGGAGAATAAGGGAATACACCCTCCCCAAGTTTTGTTATCTTGCTTAAATAAAGGTCATTTTTCAATAGTTTCCTTGGCGAAATACAAGAGCGTACACCCTCCAAGGTTGTTGGCATAGGGGTAGACCCAGGGTTCAACACTTAAACAACGCACCAATGAAACCCTAACTACTGGCCCTTTCGGCAGCACCTGCGAAGAAGATGAATTCTCACCTGAGGTAGAGGCAGGGGTGGTTGCAGGACTCAGATATCTACAACCTAGATGGGACACAGATCTATGATTACAACACCTTAACAAAGCACTTAACGGTCAACATTCATCACTATATAACCTTTGTCTACAGCGCAGATAAACCCTAATTACAGTGCAATGCAGTATTCAACAAGATTCAACACATTCAAGTACTAAGCACATCAACATAGATCAGATCTAGCATCTTATTCACATTATTAGGCACTAATCTGTCATATTCATCTAAACATGCATCATTGTACTAAGCATTAATCATATGAACCATAAAACGACCATAATTCACAAAGAAACCACAACACAGGATATACGTGGTTCACCCCCAGCCTAGGGCTACGTCCACCAACTCTTCTTCTCTTTATTATCTTATGTCAATCATCTACATGAACATAGCCTCAAGGTCCTACTCCGCATAGGACAGGAGATCTGTGTGCACCTCACTAGATCCTCCTTCCCCGAGCTAGGTTACAGCACAAATCCTTTACACAGTCACTTGCATTTAGCCTTGCAAGCCTCACACAGTATGCACAAAGAATTTACAACTATCACTTGCACTTAGCACATTGGCCTTATTACCTTTAGCACCTAACATCACACCACTTACTTATATCACCTATATTTCTATTTATACATTACAAAAGGGCCTAAACATGGGTAAACCCATGGGATGACATCCACATACTCGTTACATAAGACCAAACCCCAAAAATCCCTAAATAAGGGGTCGAGATCCCGCGATCTCTGCTTCGACTTGTGCTCTGCCTTCGACAGTCTGTCGAAGTCCCAAAATAGGTCAAACCTGACGAAGGATCTCCAAAACTTGGTCAAGGGAACACATGTCCCCAACACTCACCTGTGACTTGTCCTGAGTCACTCTAATCTGGGTAGCTCTACTTGAAAATCCTCGAGCCTGGCTCGAGCTGCTTTGACCTGCTGCTTTGCCAAGGCCTCCTACTCAGTGAACTTTTGAATAACTACCTCAGTCACAGGTCCCTCTAAGCATTGTTCTACTGAAGTGACTACCTGTCCTAGCTCTGCTCCTTGGCCTTCAATCTCCTCAAATAGTTGGCAAGCTTCGTCCTAGATTGGTTGGAGCCTCTAAGTCACTTCCATGACTTTTCTCTGTATGGTGTGGGCCTAATGTTGGGAAGTGCATTGTTCCTGGGATATTTTCATTCTTTCAACTACTAACATGAGCTTCAACTGTGCCTTTACTGTCATCGCTTGCTGCTTTGCCTCTTGGAGTTGTGACTCCAGTGTCTTCAGTTCAGGGTCCTCAGTAAGTCACTCATAAGTTTGTGCACTTCTATTGCTAAGCTGTTTACATTCCAAAGCTAATGCTCTGATTCTCTCAACTGCACTCCGGGCAGTGGCTTCTCTTTGGTATCACACATCCTACGGAGTACTTGGTACTATTTGTAGCTCTAGATCTGCTATTCTCTATTGAAGTTGTTGGATGGCTTCATCAAGCTGTGCTACTTGATGCTCCACTGGGTCTTCCTCTTTTTTCTCTAAGCCCATCATAGAGGGAAGTGCTCTGTTGACTACTTCTTTTACTCCAATCTTCTCTGGGAGCAACAGTTCTTTCTCATGTTGGATTTGCACTTTCTCCTGTTTGAACTTTGCTTGGAGGTCATTCTTTTCCTGCTGTGCAACTCGGCGTTGCTCTATCACTTCCTCTTGTGCTTTCCTCAGGGACATTGTGGCATGTTCTATTTCTTCCTGTGTGCGATGAAGGCGAGCTTCAATCGCATCGACTAGTCTGCGGATTTGGGTAGGCTCATCTCCCAACTTTGTTTCTTCTGATGGCGGGGGCGCAGTGGAAACTATGCGACTGGAGTGAAAGGCATGTTGTACTCCTCGCAGTTCTACTTCAATTTTTTCATACATGGTCTATTTCTTAGCTTCATTTCTGAGCAAAATATCTTTTGAGGCATCTAATACAGCTGCGATGATGAAGTCGAAGTCATCGAGCATGAGCACATTCTGCAGCTTAGTCTTACTATATTTTGACTTCTTCCGCGATGTGGGTTTCATGGGAGAGACATTTCTTTTGTTAGATGGCTCTGCATCATCAGGGGGATTCTGTGGTGGTCTTGCTTCGCCTTGCTTCTGTTGATCTTATTTTTCATTTTTATCTTCTTTATATACTTCGTCATCACCTCCTCCTCCAGGTGATTCTGAAGCATTTTCTTCTGATGCACTGCTCAGTTGTTGGACCTCTTATGTATTCTTCCTTTTGCTAGTTCTAGGTGTATCATTCCCTTCACGAGTGACCATTGGGCTTCCGATTAGTTCAGGATCGGACAATTATGTGGGGTTAACAGGGATAAGGAGCTCTGTAGGGCACTCCTTAGTTATTTCTTCTAGGTCCTCCTTTGTGAGTTTGTAGTAACTCTGTAGTACTTCTTTGTGTACATCTCCACACATAGTGATGTAGATAAAATGTCTGTCTGCGTGTAACTTCACAAATGGCATGAACCTGTGCAGGGTTTTCGACATTATACGAGGGACAGCCTAAATATACCTCTTTAATTACAGATAGTAGGTGTGGAACATCGCATTTGACTGCCATTGTTTCCCCATATCGCTTGAATACCATAGCAAAGTGAACTTCGCGGCTAAGGGTTCAGATGTCTCTAGTTCAGGGAAGGTCGCACCTTCTGGCATCTCCCAAGATATGAACACGATGAGGATCAGCAGCCAACTAAAATGGAACTCATATCCCTGATCCTGAGCTTCGCGACAGTCTTGGTCTAACTGGTTCACTAAGTAATTTTCCCAGTTCATCTGTAGCCCCTCCACGCATTTCTCTGCGAGGTCAACAACAAACCCTATGACCTACATGGGTCTATTCTTCCAGACTAGCTTACCAACAATCAACTGGAAAGCAAGGCACACTACGCCATTTTGGATGGAGGCTACCTTGTAGCCTCGCTTCCCCTTCTCCACATCGTCGTATGTATCTTTAATCTTTTGCGCCAAGGCGCGGTTTGCAGCCTTCCATGGGTAAAAGTCTTGCAGGTTTGGTCCTTGCATGCTCAATACGGTGATCTGATGGATCAACGTCGGGTCGATGGTGATGTATCTGTCTAGCCACAAATAACCTCCATGGAAGCTCAATAGCAAGATCTTAACACATGCGTTAACCTCCTCGTGCCTTTCAAAATGGGGTATTTTCATTACGTTCAGAATAGTGGACTGCGCGAGGTCCATAGTCCATGGTTGGGGGATTATCCTCGACTTCTTCCCCTTCGTCCTAGTCAAATACCTGTGAGGGGAGAGCATGCTGAAGTTCTTGTGATCCCCTAGGTTAAATTCGATGATATTTACTGCCATGATCTTATCCAGCTGAAGCTTGCCTGTGCATATCCCCTTCGGGAGGTACGCAGTGACCAAGGTGTAGTCGAAGTCCCTGGGGACACTGTCACGATTCACCATGTCGACCAGGGGTGGGATGTATTTGGGCAGGATGGAAGGGATTAACTCCTTGTTTTCCAAGTCATATCGATGCTTGGTTCTTTTCTAGGCTGCAGCTCAGGATGGTCCAGATTCGCGAGCAGTCGACGGGGAGGCTTACACTCCTCTCGTCGATGAAGATTGAATTCCAACGGACATCACCTTCTCATCCATAAGTTTGATTAGAACTTCTTCGATAGACTTTTCTGCGATGATGAGTTGGTCCGACATGCACACTTAAGATCGAATAACTCAGGTCGATGAACAAATGCTCAATGCAATCAAATAGGTAGCGACTCTCAGTAAGCACAACACAGTAACAATGAGTTCTCTTGTTGGCTTGAATACAATTCATGAAAGTGTTCTCAGTGCAACAATCGACGAAATAAGTAGACAACAATGTAACAGATCCCTCCAATGGACAAGAGGCCTTCATCAATGCAATTTTTTTCATTACGACGCGGTCCCAAT
>JASDQU010510019.1:4546-29554 GCA_032191745.1 Picea mariana | reverse complement strand
TTCTATGAACTCTTCTCTGGAACTTCCTGTAATTTATCCAATTTTGATTTCTTCTTCCTGAGCTTTCTATCCTTCTTCCCTGTGATTTGTGTCTCGGTATTCCTCTTTCCATTCTAATTCTTATCTCCTCTTGGCATAGTAACTTTATGATGTTGATGGTTTTCCCTAAGGTTCAAGGGAAATACTTCTTCTCTGTTTGGGGTAGGTGCTCTACTCTCTTGTACAGACAGGTGTTTCAAATATTCTTGTGTTCTTTCAACTTCGACATCCAAATTTCTTGTCCTCAGTAGCTTCGACTGGTTTTCTTGTTCTTCCAATAGGTGTGATATTCTCTTAGCCATGAAGTATCTTAGTTATTTCTTTTTCTGTTCTAAAGATTCCTCCTCTTTTCTTCGGGTCTAATCTTTCTCAATCCAGGTTTTTCCTAATAGTATAGAAAATGGGGCGTTGTTCTCAACAAAATTAATGATCTCAAATTCTTCTTCTATTGAAGTGCCATGAGCACTCATAGATGTCTCGGTAAGTCTTCCACATAGGGTTATCAACTTTCCTCTAAATAATCCTATTCCTCCCAATGAAGGAATCATAGCAGGATTTTCTAAGATTTCCCAAGTTCTTTTTGTCATAATATTCACCTGTGTTTCCTCATCTAGAACACAGTCTATGTCGAAGTCTCCTATTTTTTTTTCTATGCACTCTTTCTCTTTGAACATCTCTGAAAAGTTGATATCTTTGTGGTCATTCAGGGTTTCTTTCATTTGTAGTAATACCATATCTAATTCTTTCTAAGGTTCTGCCATGGTCTCAGTTTCTTAGCCTTCCTCGGGGTTTTCTTGTCTCATATTCATACTTTCAACCTTAGCAATCATTCTAGGGAAATCCAGAACTTCATGTTCCATAGCTTTACAACAAATACAACTAGATATTCTACCAGGGAATTCCTTATCAAGGTGTCCCGGTCTTCTGCAATTGTAACACAAAGTTAATCCTCTATTTCTCTTAAATGATCCCCAACCTTTCTTGTTTCACGCACTAGGATCATGGTGGCTAACCTGCAGATAATTCTTCCTAGGATCTTGCATCCATTTGTTAGTCCAAACATTTTGTCTATGTGTAGTAATAACATATATTTCATTATTTCTATCAGATCTACTCATATCAAACCTTCTTTCTTCTAATTGTTCCCTAGTTTTTAGACTAGGACAAAATTGATCAAACATACCTAGATCCATACTTTCAAAACACAAATTTTCACTTATATTACCTTTATCAGAGCACAAAGATTTCAGATCTTACCTCTTTTCTTCAGATCTGCCTCCTTTCTTAGCACAGAGCTTCGCAAGTCAAGTAGAATATTGCGCACTTAAAGCAACAGATCTATGCACAGAGCTTTATTTATTTTCCTCAGTTCCCAGAAATCACAGTTTTAGGTCCCGACAATGGAACCATTTGTTGGCATAGGGGCAGACCCAGGGTTCAATGCTTCAACAAAGCACCAATAAAACCTTAACTACCAGCCCTTTCGGCAACACCTGTGAAGCAGATGAAGTCTCACCCGAGGTAGAGGCAAGGGTGGTTGCAGGACTCATATGTCTACAACCTAGCTAGGACACAGATTTGTGATTACAACACCTAAAAAAAGCACTTAGAGGTCAACATTCATCAGTATCTAACCCTTTTCTATAGCGCAGATAAACCCTAATTACAACGCAGCATGATATTCAACAAGATTCAACACATTCAAGTACTAAGCACATCACCATAGATCGGATCTAGCATCTTATTCACATTATTAGGCACTAAGATATCATATTCATCTAAGCATACATCATTGTACTAAGAATTAATCATATGAACCATAAAATTACCATAATGCACAAAGAAACCACAACACAAGATATACGTGGTTCACCCCCAGCCTGGGGCTACATCCACCAACTCTTCCTCTCTTTATTGTCTTATGTTAATCATCTACATGCACAGAGCCTCAAGGTCCTACTTCGCATAGGACAAGAGATCTGCACACACCTCGCTAGATCCTCCTTCCCCAAGCTAGGTTACATCACAAAGCCTTTACACAGTCTCTTACAATCACTTTCATTTAGCCTTGCAATCCTCACATAGTATGCACAAAGCATTTACAACTATCACTTGCACTTAGTACATTGGCCTTATTACCTTTAGCACCTAGCATCACACCACTTACTTACATCACCTAGCTTTCTATTTATACATTACAAAAGGGCCTAAACATGGGTAAACCCATGGCCCGACATCCCCATACCCGTTACATGAGCCCAAAACCCAAAAATCCCTAAACAAGGGGCCAAGATCCCACGATCTTCGCTTTGACTTGCGCTCTGCCTTTGACAGCCTGTCGAAGTCCCAAAATAGGTCAAACCTGACCAAGGATCTCTAAAACTTGGTTAAGGTCCAACAAAGGTCATAATGGTTTTTTTTGAAAACCCTAGGAAGTAAAATGTCTTACAACCCTAGGGCTTTATGGATCAAGCATCTCAAATCTAGTTTTTTCTTCTCAAGTTCAAATATATTTTTCAAGGTTGTACCAAGAGAAGTACAAGGGCGCACACCCTCTTGGAATTTTCCTAGATTGACTTAGCTACACTTGGGAAGTACAAGGGCGTACACCCCCAAGTTCTTATCCAAACCATGTTTTTCATTGACCCCATAAACCCAATAGTAAGGCACTAATCACATTTTAATTTGCATTGGAGATACAAAACTGTTTCCTCGGAAAACATAAAATTTCAACCTTTACAAGCTTTCTCTTTTGGATAGTGACCTTGATGCCTTGGGGGTTTTTATTCCCTTAGGGCGTCCCTTTTCTTCCATAAATTCCCATTGTTGTAATAACTTGTTTTCTACAGCCATTAGGCTGCAGAAAATCATTAACCCTAGGTGCTAATATCTCACTAACTAGCCCCTAAATTTCCTCCATTTTTTAGCCACTAATTCCACTAACTAGGGTGCATTGTTTAAGATAGTTTGGAGGGTTTTTCTATGGTTGATTTAGCTTTTGCATATCATTGAATGATACATCCATAACAATGATAATTTACTGCATAAAATTATTTTATAACAACTTGATTTATTCAGTCTTAAAGTGTTATGCTCAAGTCATAATTGATTACTAAATTCATTGATGATATTGTCAATTGTTATCGTGCTTTATATGCTAATTTGAATACTTCATTTTCTGATATAAACTGTCATACACTGCTGAAAATTAGGGACATAAATATTAACTTGTTGATCCATACTAACACAACATTGCAAGGTGTATTTTCTTGTGTTTCGGGAAGGTACAAGTGCACCGAAAACTATTTTTCACTTGGTATCCATTTACCACTCTTCACTCATCATTTCCAACCAATCCTTTCTTCCATCACTTGAACTTCTGGGGGAATTCTTCTTACACTTCCCTTCATCCTTTCCTTTCCCCCTAGGGTCTCCAGGATCTCCTCCCAGGAGTGACCTTATTCATCCCCAAGTGTGGGACCTACATCGAGGTAGCATTGGGTGTAGGATTCCAAAAGTTTTAGAACTTGTTCTATGGTTGGGTCAGGATTTTTCCAACCTACAACTTGCACTATAACATTTTTGTGCCATTTCCAGGGAGGATTTTGAATCCTCTTAGTGTCCTAAATGAAACTTTTGGAAAGTCTCTTTTCCAAACCCTTCATCCTGGGCTTGCCTGGAAACTCCACCCCAAGAGCCTACCCCTTTCCTTTGACAAACCTTCTTTAAAATTTTGTCTTCCGAACCCACCTTTCCCTTACTCACCTTTCCCCTGCTCTCCCCTCTCATCCTTTGATAATCCTTTCTCTACCCTGGAAACTCCTTTGAGACATTCTTCTAGTCGATGGGACTATGGCACCTTGGAATCAACCAAGCCATCCCTCATGGAAGGAAATTTTGTTGATGGAAAGGGAAAAAGATGCTAATAAAGTCATTGAAGAGATGATGAACCAAGTAAAAGAGTTATTTCATGGATCTGTCGAAGACCAAGAGATGATTGAAGAACGTGCTTATGAAGAAATCTTCCAAGAATATTGTCACGTTGAAGATCAATAAGAGAACCCTATGAGTTATGCCCCTTTTTAGGATATTGATGACATCTTATTCGATGACCCTAGAAGTGAAGAGGCCCCAAATGCATTCGATCAACATATTGACACTTTCATACAAATTGGAAAAGGTGGATGGGACATGAGCCTTTTTACCTTTGACGAAAATCCCATTTATGAAATTGAGGGTAGCCCTCAAACAAAGGATTGGTCTCCATGCATATATGACTCGGATGTTTGGGATGGTGATGGTGACATGATCACAAGTTTTTTCCATACATTCGAAGATAACCTGATGCAACATTTTTAGGATGATTTTCAACCACCATATTCATATTTTGATAGACACCAGGTCATGGCATGCCCAAAGAAATCCAAGGTCCATAATACCAAATAGAAGTACCTTCATGTTGAGACCTTGGGCATGGATTTGCAGACAAAGAAGAGATGGTTCCTGATTCTGATGGAGGAGTTTTCATCTAAGGGTGTGCCTTACCCTATTTTCTCTTGCTTGGGATATCGTAGGGTTTTCTTTGGATCTCTTATCCTTTCTCATCTTTCAGGGAGCAATGATATTCTAAGTGAGGATGAATATGAGCCATCATCTAGTCCACTTCAGATATGGATATATCGGTCTTGTAGCTATGCTTGCAAGAAAGGGTTCCAGAACGATCGAGACTATGGTTTCTTTTTTCAACAGGAGTTCCTCCCTCCTACCCATCTCCATGAGTTTTGTTTCATGATTGATTATATGCTTATTTATGCTCATGATTACTATGTGTTATACTTATATTTGTTGTTTCACATGATTACGAACATGGGGAAATGTCTTCGTCTGTTGATCAAGTGGTTGAATTGGTTGTACAATTTCACCTGACACCTTTGAGACTTGATATTCAAGGTCCTAGGACCCCACAGAAGTAGGTAATTCATTTTGATTCCATGCATTTATAGCTTGATTTCTCATACTAGTTTAGATGCATTTCATCTTCATTTCTCTCTACTTTCATTTTGATTTCATGCTTAGCTTAGAATTTATTGAAAATATGTCAAAATTTTCTTTTTCTAGCTTAGCTGGTTTGGATTTTGATAATATGAGAACAAGGATGAGTAGGCCATCCTGAACTTGACAGTTTGATGTTAATTGCAGGCACATGTCTACCAAAAGATGTTTTGGTTCTCATGCACTCTACGATGAGCACATGTCCCCAAGTAGGAGCCAGATGTTATCCCCATTTTGTGGATAATTAACAAGATGATGTCTCGAGGCCCTCAGGTTGCAGATATGGAGTGTCGAGAGACTACATGAACATCAGTCCCCTTTGCACAGATGGAAAACCCACTCACCACCACAAATGGTCACAGGTTTAAAAATGGCATCCACCACACCAGTTGGCTTTCGGAAGGCAGTGGGCCTTGCTCCATGAGGTACAAGTTAGTATTATGGTGAGCATCATTTCAATATTTAAGCCATTTGATTATTTGGTATCTTTTCTTTCTCTAGATTTGATGATATGTGCTTGGACATTATACCTTTTTCCCTGATTCACCTTGGTGGTTGACATTGTGCCCTAGTAAGTGGTTTTCCTTGGGAATGGGTTTTCTACTGGGAACTCCCTTCGTGAGCCATCATACAATTCCTTACCATACTTACCATTTTACATCATTATCCCCCTCCATTTCCTTATCTCTTGGGATTTTAGCATGTATTGACCCAAGAAGGGTTTGTCCCTAATTATATGGGAAGAATGGGATCAAGGCCTAGAGGGGCTGGTGTTGGGTAAAAGATAAAAGAATTATATAAACCTTCCAGATGCTTCTCCAAGGATCACCCAAGAAATAAATAAAACACTTATATTTGAATAAAGGGGACACACAATATAATAAAGAAATGATTAAAATGTTAGTTAAAGGATAGGAGGTCTCATCACGAGCCGACGTATCATGTCCATGGATATCTAGTAGTATGACATTGTCATCATCTGGTCACCAAACCAGGAAAGTGACTCTCAGTTGCATGGCTGAGAGAAAGGGGTCTCATCACGACCCAACCTTCTCATTTCCATTAGGTATTTGTGGGTGACATTTCCACCACCTACTCACCACACTAGAGCAATGACCTTCAATCTCTCCTTATGATATTAAAAAAAATGTAAAGAAAAAAATAAAATGAAAATGATGGGCTTGGAAAAAGTGCATTGCGTACGAAGCTACCACAGACCCTCTACAAAGGCACCCATGAATGAGATACTATGACACCTAATATGTCATGAGCCATATTCCCATTGATTCTTGACTCCATCCACCTCACACACTTTACATGGCTTATAGAGGAACCTCTTGGAGACTCCCCTTAACCTAGGGAAAGATCTACCCAATAGGACACCTCGTCAACCCTCCCATACTTAAGCTTGACAAGCCACATAGTGTCTTTGAGATGTTAATTGTTTGATATGGTGATATTTGATGCACATGCTTGGATGGATTATTTATTGATTGGATTAACTTATCATGATGTTATGACTTGAGATCCTTAGAGGGCGTGTTCATTTGTCTTTGTAGGACCTAGCTAGTGAACAGTTTTGGGAGAAAAATCCAAGCTTGGGATTCCATGGGGCTACAATCCCACAGGTTGAATGTCAAAGGCCCGCATGCCAATAGAGAGAGAGATGAATTGGATGACCTTGATGATGAATTGGATGACCTATCCCACTCATTGTTTTCCAAACTATTTTTCCTGGAGGGGAAAAACATCCCACTTTTTAGCTTGATGTCATGACCTTGGGGAATGGGGCATGGTGGTGAGGTGCCACTCATTTACACTTGGATGTTTTCAAGAGAAGAGCGTCTTCACCATGTTGCAATCACTTAGATGCTTGACACATGGACTTTGGAGGCCCATCCAAGCTTCTCCAACACCAACGAATTGATCAAAGTGGAAAAACATCCCCAAAAGGGGTGATGTATTTTTAAATTAGGGTTTAATTTGTGCAAAAGATGAAATTTTAAGTGAATTGTTTAATATTATTTTTTTAAGGGGGAAAAATTATGGATGTTGACCCCTAATATTGTGTTTTACTCCTTAATTTGTGGATGAGCTATGTTAGCTAAATTTTGTATAAATAGAGATCATAAGATCTCATTTTAAACATAACTCTCCCTTGTGGAGAAGGACCTAGTCTGAAATTTTCGGCCCTCTTGGCCTATTTTATCTCTTGTGCAAGTGTTATGGTTTATATTTTCTATTGGTGGTGGAAAGTGATGCGCTATGCTTGGAGACTCTTTCTTATGCATGTGGATGGTATTAACTTGGAAGATTAGGGTTTGATCTAGATTTTTTGTGGAATTGGTAAGGGAAAATCTGAATTTATTGACTTTTGTATTGCTTTATTCCATAATTATTGTTGTTTAGAACCGTTGGAGGAGTACAAGGGCATACACCCTCCCCAAGGTTTGTTCTCTTGCTTAAAGAAAGGTCATTTTTCACAAGTTTCCTCGGAGAACTACAAGAGTGTACACCCTCCAAGATCATCTTGGTTTGTTTTACAAACCATAGGAAGTAAAAGGGCTTACACCCCTAGGGTTTTTTGGATCAAGCATTTCAAATCTAAGTTTTTCTTCTCAAGGTCAAATATATTTTTCAAGGTTGTGCCAAGAGAAGTACAAGGGTGTACACCCTCTCGGCATTTCCTAGATTGACTTAGCTACACTTGGGAAGTACAAGGGCATACACCCCCAAGTTATTATCCAATAAATCTTTTTCATTGACCCCATAGACCCAATAGTAAAGAACTAATCACATTTTAATTTTCATTGGAGATACAAAACTTTTGCCTCGACAAACATGAAATTTCAACCTTTACAAGCTTTCTCTTTTGGATAGTTACATTGATGCCTTGGGGGTTTTTCTTCCCTTAGGGTGTCCCTTTTCTTCCATAAATTATAATTGTTGTACTAATTTTTTTTCTACAACCATTAGGCTGCAGGAAATTACTACCCCTAGGTGCTAATATCTCACTAACTAGCCCCTAACTTTCCTCCATTTTTTAGCCACTAATTCCACTAACTAAGGTGCATTGTTTAAGCTAGTTTGGAGGGTTTTTATATGTTTGATTTAGATGTTGCATGTCATTGAATGCTAAAGACATAAGGATGATAATTTACTACAGAAAATCATTTTATAACAACTTTATTTATTCGGTCTTAAAGTGTTATGCTCATGTCATAATTGATTACTAAATTCATTGATGATATTTCGAATTGATATCGTTCTTTATATGCTGATTTGGATACTTCATTTGCTGATATAAATTGTCATCCACTACTAAAAATTAGGGACAGTAAGCTTAACTTGTTGATCCATACTAACACATAGCATTGCAAGGTGTCTTTTCTTGTGTTTTGGGAAAGTACAGGTGCACTTGAAACTATCTTTCACTTTGTATCCATTTATCTTTCTTCACTCATAATTTCCAACCAATCCTTTCTTCCATCACTTGAACTTTTGGGGGACTTCTACTTACACTTTCCTTCATCATGTCCTTCCCCCCTAGGGTCTCCGGGATCACCTCCCAAGATTTAGCTTAGTCACCCCCAAGTGCGAGACCTACATAGAGGTGACATTGGGTATAGGATTCCCAAATTTGTAGCACTTGTTTTGTGGTTGGGTCAGGATTTTCCCAACCTAAAACTTGTGCTATAATAGGTTCCAAGGTACTAAGCCACTAAAATCCCAAGATGATGTTTGTATCTGGTAGATCCATCACATAGAAATCATGTTCCAAGTCATGCCTCCCCAATGTAAGTTTTATCACTGTATATACATGTCACAAGGCATGGTGCGACCCCCTACTACCTCCACATGAAAAAATTCAAACTCTATTGTTGGTATATGCCCTATTTTTGATAAATATGAATCAATGAAGTTGTGTAAATATCCCCCATCAATGAGTACTGAAACCTTTTGTCCTTGAAGCACTCCCCTCATCCTGAAGGTGTTGAATTTAGGGACCCCATTGATGGAGGCTATTGTAACCTTCTTGTCTGTTGTAAGGATGAAACCTGCTTATTCACCTTCTTCATTCTCTATAGGGTCTATTCTAGGTGCATTTGTTTCCATGTTCTGGATGTGGCTGAAATCTTCTTCATCCTCATCATCAGAAATTACCTCAATGTAACGTGCCTTGCCTTTACCCATGCATTTGTGCCTTGGATCCCAAGGTTCCTTGCATGTGAAGAAAAGTTACTTACTCCTCAATTCCCTCCTAGTAGCCTCATCCATCCTAACTTTTTTTCTTTGTCCACTCCCCTTTGATATCTCCCCCCTTGTTTTATGGGTGTTCTAGGAGTAAATTTGGTTTTTATTGCAAATCCCTACAAATCCTTGCTCTTCCATATGGCCTCTTGTAGGTTGGAAGGCTTAAAATACTTGACCCAACCACGTAGGGGTTCCATCAACCCCTCAATAAAGAGAATCAGTAATCTATCTTGATACATATTTGGCACCATTATGACCACCCTTTGAAACTCCTCTATATAGATCTATGGTGACCCAATTTTCCTGAGTTGTGTGAGTTCCCTTAAATGTAACTCTGGATCTTCCTAATCAAACCTGTCATTAAGTCTTTGAGTGAACTCTGTGTAAGATGTAATCTGATTATGAACCAAGGTAGTCATACCATGATACCACCAATCATGAGATTTTCCTTCCAATTAAATGGTGGAAAACTTGATGGCATCCAACTCCCTCATGGGATGAAGCTATAAATAGGTTTCTAACTTCTACATCCAATCTTTCACAGTGATCCTAGAATATCCATCAAAGTATGGAATCTCCATCTT
The DNA here is from genome assembly GCA_032191745.1 of Picea mariana. Taxonomy (NCBI): domain Eukaryota; kingdom Viridiplantae; phylum Streptophyta; class Pinopsida; order Pinales; family Pinaceae; genus Picea; species Picea mariana. The sequence goes on along the minus strand of JASDQU010510019.1, from coordinate 19,625 downwards.
ACCTTCCAAGTTCTCTAACTCATTTTTGTTCCTGTGATAGTTCTTTGGTCTACCCCTGGACTTGATACCACAATATTGATCCAAGGTAACCTTTCTCCTGAATCTTGCACTCAATGTTGCATACTCCCTGGCATACTCCTCAAAGTTGTCTTCAATTTCATTGAAGTGGTTATCATGTGGTTGGCCATCCAAGAATGTAAGCATATAGGGTATAGGGTGGATCTATTGTGTGTTGGCCCCTTGGGAGTTCCCCCTAAAAATATTTATCCCTCTATATGGTAGTGAGGATCTTGCTCATGATGATGTCTAGTCCCCCCTTGAGAACCATTGGCTTCCATGTTTTCATTAACGTTTGGGCCATCCCCACCATGGTTCATCTACATTAGGAGTTGTGCAGTATTGTCCTAGCTAGCATTTAGTTTCTCCAAAGTCTCCCTCATTTAAATACGTCCCCTGTGCATTATCTCCTGGGTCTCCTGAAGATGGTGTTGAAGTGCATATTGTCTATTGTCTATGGAGCTTTTCAAATCCTTTGTTATACCTACTAAAACCTATGGCTCACTGTCATCACTTGATACTTCCATTTATGCCTCTGGTTCACCTATTTTTCTTTTGCACCTTCCCATATAGATATCACTGAACTTCTGCATGCGCTAATCCCCACAAGCTGGGAGGATTTAACGCTCTGATACCATTTTAATGTTACCAAGCTATTCTTTGCTTGGAAACTTAGGTTTTAGGCTGAGTTTTTGTTTGTTGTTTTGTAGATCTTCCTTCAATGCTTTTGATATGGAGCTTATGTGGAGTTTACAGTGTGAAAGTAACAGGAATGCAACAAATAACACATCCAATGACAAGATACAAGAGATTCAGCACAATATAAAATCATCAACTTCATATGTGACCTTTATTTAGATAGTAGAAGATCTTGATATAGTAGATCTGTAGATATGGAACAATATAACTGAGATATAGAAACCAAATTGAAGATAACCCTCAAATAGGGAAAAGAAGAGAATATGCAAGCCTCCAAAGGCCAACCAATCACTTGTAGTAAGATACAAGATTAATGTCTTTCCCTTCAATAGTTGAAACCCTTATCCTAGGCCGAGTTGTGCACTTCCCTATGGTTGTAGCTTACCCATATTTCAGCCTCCCTCTTCTATGCCTCCAAAACCCTCCAAAATTGGTAGAATAGTAGATTAGGGGATTACAAACCCTTGGGAAAATTCTTGGGATGAACACATGTGTTATGATACCCAAAATGAATGAGTCTCCCTAATGCATTACACCCTCCTCTTCTAGAAATTGTTCCAAACTCCCAATAAATCATATGTTGAATAAATCCCCTCAAATATGGGTTAGGCAAGGTTCCCAAGGCCCAATAATCAGATCCCAATGGGTTTTGGCCACCAAAACACCCTCCTCTCTCCAAATCGAATATTTCTCCTTCAACTAGTGTGCCCTCCTATTGGAAAACCCCAGAAGCTATGCATTACCTCTTTATCCACTGGATGAGTGACCTGTAGCTTCTCTAGAATGGTGGAGGATGAATATTTCACCTATGTGACCAAGCTTACACCAGGATAGGTGGGATCTTTCACCACCGAGTTGATATCTAGGGTTTGTTATCCCAAAACCCTGAAAACATATTTGTCTCTAGAGCTCAAGATGCAAAAACAATAATATCCATAATAATGAGAGGCACCCTCCTTTTTCTTTTATACCCCTGTTATATTTCTTAGTTGAGTTAGTTGACCACCTTCTAAGGTTAAATCTTTAATTTTCCTCATGTGGTCTTTTTTCCACTTACCTTACTTTTTTCCCCAAAGTCACTTTTAAATTATAACATTTTGCTTAGGTGAATACTTTGGGGTCTCTTAGTCCCCATGACTCATGAGACTATAGTCTAGTGGGGAGATCTAGACTACTAAGTCTCTGCTATCCTCTTATCAAGAGGTGGGGGAAATTACAGGGGCATTGGGATAGAAAATGAGATGTATGTATGGATGCCCCTAAAATTTCAATTCTATATGGTAAAGGGAACTTGGTAATGAGTCTTGAAAAAGGTGTAGGGTTGTCAATGCTTTGAGTGACCTGTCAAGAGAAAATACATGCCCAAGGCACAATGAAAACCAAGTATAAAACACAATATGTTAGGTTGAAAATCAAGTTAATATTGTTGTCCCTAATTGCATCAACAATCATTGATATATATCAGCATATAAAAGATAACAAGAGATGCAAAATAAGTGCTAAAATACTAGTTAAATAAGCAAGAGACAATCTAGTGAAGACTAGTTCAACTCATCAATGAAAGAGAAACACTTTAGCACAAAAGCAAGGTTGTCAAAAAAATCTTACTGCAGTGATGTTTATCATCCTTATTTATGTATCAAACCAAGCCTTATAACAAAAAATTCATCCAATGAAAATCACCTCAAACTAGCCCAAAAAGTGTGCCTAAGTTGGTAGTTTGTTAGAGCAAAGTTATAACCAATTTCTACGGTTAGTTTAGGAGTTATCTAGGGTTAGAGGGTTATATTTTTGTAGCCCTAATGTATGTAGGTTAGTTTTCTAAAAGAAACAAGTTTTAGTGGGTGAAATAGGATGCCTCAATGAGGCAATATAGCCTAGGGCTCACAGAACAATGTCCAAGTGAGAGAACTTCAAAACTTCAACTCTTCACGTTTACCAATGAAACATTTTATTTCTCCAATGCAAAGACTAGTGCCTTTGATTAAGGGTTTATGCGGTCAAAAGTAAAGAGCTAGAGATACTACCTCCTTGGGGGTATAAATTATCTTTTTCCCTAAGGCAAGTAACCTAGATAGGGTTTCAACTAAGGAGTGTATGTCCTTATACTTACTTAGCAAACCCTTATAAAAAAATAATTCTATGCTTAAAATTATGGTGGAGCTAAAGTATGGGTGTATGCACTTATACTCCCTGCCTATCCTTAGAAAAAATCAACCTTGAGCTTGAATTACAAATCATAGCAACAAGTAAAATGTCTTACCAGTACAAATAACAACAAGATAAACCATAACATGCTAAGATAAACCACCACAAGTAGCTACAAATACCTCCAATATCTAGTACATCATCATCATCAAGTCCACAACCAAAGAGACACCATACCATAGCACAAGAGAACAAAAAGATTCAAGGGTAGCTAAAATTTCAGTTCTTAGCTCTTCACAATGGGAGAGTTATGATTCAAAATGATATTTCATGATCTCTATTTATACAAAATGTCTATCACATAGTTTTTCCACATTAGTAAGGGTAAAACATAAGATAAGGGGTCCACAACCCTTATCTTACGCCTTGCAACAAAATAATATTAAACAATTCATCTTAAAATTCACTTTTACACAAAAGAAACCATAGAATAAGGTAATGTCACCCATTTAGGGAACGTTAAGGCACTTTGAAGAAGTCGTTGGGGTAGTATATGCATGGATAGGCATCCAAAGGCCACTTTTCACTCATCCAAATCCTCTCTTTGTGGTATTCAAGCATCCTTCCTTCAAAACATGCCACATGTAATCAAACAACACCTTCACCACCAAAACCTAGCCCTCTAGGTGACGTCAAGCCACCAAAAGTGATGTTTTTCCTCTCCTAGGAAAAATGTTTTCCATGTGAGGGTCAGGTCATGTAATCCATGATGTCTTATATGCCTCCAAAGTCATGTCTCTGTCATATGGAATGCGGGCCCTTGTCATCGAACCTATGGGCTTGAAGCCCCATGGAAGCCCAAGCTAGGCTTGCTCCTCCAAAATTGTCCACCAACAAGGTCCTGCAAAACAAAATGGTACACCCTCCAAATATCTCAAGTAAAATATATCATGACAAGTATAAACCATGTCTAATAAGCAAGGCACCTAAACATGTGCATCAAAACTACCTCATGAAATTAAACAAATGCTCAAAACCGTATACAATTGACCAAGTTTAAGTATGGGAGGGTTGTCATAGGAGTCCAATTGGTTAAACAAAATCGCTCAAGTAGGGAATACTCCCAAGGATGGCCTTTCAAGGTTATGTAATAGATGATCAGGTGGAAGGGGTTTATACTTCATAGTTCATTGAGTTTTGTTGGAAACATATAAATTCTAAGCCTTGAGCTTTACTTTCTCAAACTTCATCCTTTTTAATAATGACTCAGAAGTCGACTTTCAAATGTTTAAATCAAATTTACTTCTAGTCATAAAGCACGCACGATGTCCATCGTCGATAAAGTTCCCACGTTGATCAAATGATCCCATTTTTCCCCGAGTTTTGGAGCCGCCTGATTGTTAAAAGGTCAAATCACTAAAGGTCGCTTCGGAGCTTCGTGCTTCGAGCATTTCACTAGGTCTTAACGTTTAAAGTCTCAATACCTGAAAAGTGTCTGAAGGATCCTAGTCATAGTACACGTGTACCTTTTTGAGTCTTCCCTGAGTTGACACATGTCATCCATTTCCAACCTTTTCAGCTGAGGATTCATATGATTCTAAGTGACACGTGGCACCCCCTGGTCTCGACACATCATCTTCGACACATCACTATGGGTAATAGCCTTTCAGAAATATAATAAAGAGCTAACTTGCAAATCCATGAAGCAATAAAATGCCAAAATATTACACCTCAATTAGTTAGGTTAACCTTTATTCAAAGTTAGTTAAAAATTGTGCACTTCGGAGCTCAGACCTTTTCCACCCATCACATTCTGAAATCCCGAAGTCTGAACCTCAAAAAGACTTCAAACTTAAACAGGGTTAATTAAAACTAAAAAATAATTATCTGATTAATCATTTCGTGGTTTTGGGTTTCGGGGATTCTATCACGAGCTACTGTTAAAACCCTGAGGTCCGAATACCTGAAAACACTTAAAGTTAAACACCATTAATTAATGTTTTAAACAAGGTTATCTCACAATTAATATTTCTCTGATTTATGATTCGGGAAATTTCAAGCCTTTTTCATCCAACATTCTCGATCGCGAACCACCGATATTAATGGCATTAATCACAAATCAACGAAAATTATTTCAATATAGATTGCAAATTGCCACCTAGATTTTCTCATTAAGGTAAATAAATTTATCGTCAGTAAAGGTATTCTCGAATCAATACGCCTGAGGTGAATAAGAATGCCCGATTTTGAATTCCATTTTCATTCTCACTAAATAGCAAGTTTTAACCAACTAAGAATCTCACGTGTTCCCCTGTAAAATGTAATCCTGTTCTGATTTCATCAATTCCATGGCACCACGAAAGATAGCTAAAGCAGCTGGTGAAAGTGCAAATCCGAATACAGTTGTTCTTTTAGACACCTAATCGAGAGCCATAGATACTGTAAAATCATGGACACATGTGTTTGATATTCTAGAGCATGAGCTTATAAATTTCCCAGAGGATTCAGGCGACAAAGTGAGCGAAATCCATGCAACTAAGCTCAGGGATATATCTCCATCAGAGCTACACAAAATAGTTGCACGGCCGAGGCTCATTCCATATAATGACATGATAGGATGGGCCCTGGAAAACATCAACATTTCAACTAGGAGCATTTACAACTCACAGAAGGTTGTTGTATGGTTGTTTCGACCAGAACACATACAAGTAATGTATAAACTATCCTTTATTTTTAAATATAGTTGTAACACCACATTCATAATGGAGTTTTAGAAATAGGAGTGCATGCAATATGAGAAAATCTACCCTGATTTAATCAAGGACTGGTGGGGGCACCCAGAGAAATTCAGAACTGACACTCATGACATGTATGCCACAACATCGTTAGAATCCCATATGATTTATGTGGCTATGATTCTATGTAGGTTGTTTGGAAGAAGAGCTCCACTCACTTCCCGTTGGCATGGGTACCAATTATGCATGATGTGGCCTAGGGTTACTCTTTCAACTGGGCCAAGATGTTATCAGACAACCTGGCTAAGGAAATCACAGAGTACCAATTGGAAAAGTCCAAAGGGAAACCTGCCCCTTTCTATATGTCTGCATACATCATGGATGCCATTTTCTTTATAACTCCTTTCCTTCTGATGAGCTAGAGTTGGACCCCGACCAACATTGAACCTATCCATTTCTATCATTCCAAGTTGTGGGAAGACAAAACTAGAGATTTCTTCTATGAAATATGACATTATGTAGTGGTACCTATTCATATCACCTTATACAGTTGCCCACCTCCCAGAATTTTAGACAGAATCATGGAAAAATTGGGAAAAATAAAAGACCGGTACATTGAAGAAAACTTTTCCTACATCGGGGTTTCGGGTGCTCAGTCCCCCCCCCATGCTCTCCCAAAGTTTTTACCAAATCGGTTGGTATGCAAAGAAGTGGCTTATCGAACTGTGATAGGGGGGCATCAGTAAGGAATAGAAAGCGACCCAGAAAAAGGTATGGCCAAACTTCCCTCTTCGGGTTGGTATGTTTTCATTGTTAGACTTTGGTCATTCTAAAGTAAAGGTTGGGGCTCTAGAAGATGTCAAGTTAGTTGACATTGAGTTTAAAAGGCATGATCCACAGAAGATCATGGAAAATCACCTATCTCAATACAATTTAAAGATGTATGTGCACGAGAATTCCACACAGGATGAAATATTCAGAGGAGCCAAGTCATACGAGGAAGTACTGGATAGAGTCCAAACTCTGTCACCAGATCAATAGGACATCTTATTCAATTTCTAAAATCACAGATGGAATAGATTTCCTAAGGTACTACAAGGAGAGTTGGTAGCCCCTTCATCTACACAGGAGACTGTAACTCTAGTTTTTGAGACAAGGATCTCTGGAAAAAAGGAAACTAAGAAAAATCCAAAAGACATTAAGTCTCAATTGAAAAATTGGAAGCTTCAGTATCAACTCCACTAGGCCCTCAAGAAAAGGCTCATCTCAAAGCCTTTCTGAAATGAGGACATGATACATCGTCATCTACACCAAATAAACCAGTTACCAACACAGCAGAGAAACAACCATCCATAGAGATAGGTAACCCCATTATTTCATTAACACTATTGCAGTCAAGCTTCGAAAATCCTAGTTCCAAAGTCATCTTTATAGATGATCTTACCCCAATTTCAGATGAAGAAATGCCTCCTTCAAACTTATTTTTCAGCAAGAAGAGGAGGGCCATCATTAAAATATAAACACACCAAAAGGATGGTGCAATAGTCAAAATACAGAGAATGGTGTATGATGGACAATGCCGAGATTATTCAGATTTCGCTAAGGAAATGGCAGGTTCATTAGGTGCCTTTTCCATGACCAATCAGTGGTCTGTAGAAAATCTAGCCGAGCAGCTGAAATAGAGGAACCAACTGGTAGAGAAACTGCAAAATCGAATACAAACGACTGAGCATACTGTTCAGAATAGGATGAATCGAGACTTAGAGCAAATCAGAGTAGGTGATAAACATCAAATTCAGCAGCTCCAAGCCAATTTTGACAAGCTCCAAAGGAATTTTCATCTCAACCAAGGACTGATTACTCGACATGATGAATTAATAAAACGGTTGCAAGAAAAGTTGGTGTTGACCGAAAGTACCTCAGTGGATATTTCGTGTCTCCAGACCCAAGCAATTGAAATAAATGAAAAACTTGAAAATGCACAACAAGATCTTTTTATGAAGGTAGAAGTCATCTAGAAGTGTTACCAGGCGGTTGACCTTTCTCTGAAAGACATCTATATCAAGGAGAGAGAAGCTCATTCATCTCGAGCTAAGTTTCAAGAGGATGTGTTATTTATACCAAAGGATGATGCCTCAAAGGTACATCATATTTCTCTGTCAGAACAAATAAGAGGTGATATAGTTTTGAAGGCTTGGGATACAAATTTAACAGAAAGCAAGAGACTTTCTAGAGATGTAATTGAAGCTTGTCTAGAAGCATTGACAGTGCAAGATAAAGGGCTAATTGATTTCGAAGGTAATGTTATTTCTGAAGCCCTAGTTCAAACATACATAGAAAAGAATCAGTATAATTCTAGAACAAGCAAAGAGTAAGCTCTGATGACCATCCAAAATATGAAACAGATTGATCTTCTTCAGATAAAAAAATGCATAGTGAACCCAAGATTGTAGCTATAGGCCACGTCTCAAGGAATTGAAAGGATACAAGAAAATTTGCCTCATATAAATAAAGTTATACACTTTCGAGGCCAATCAAGCAACTGAGCCTTCAGGGCCGGTAGTGAAATTGGTAAGTAGATGTATCTAATGCATTGAATATGAAAAGGAAAGCACATATGGAAACAAGTAGGGGAGTGTTATTACATGATTAGGTACCAGTGAGGAGACAAATGGAAAAAAAGCTATGATGACTAGGACGTTGTGTCAAAACATCAAGAAGATCAGAAGACAGAAAGGTGTCGGCCAGCAAACGAAAAGGCTGCCAACAAAGCTCATCGTTCTCTATGCCCTATTTTCTCATTTATGATATTTACCATTTTTAATTATGAGAAGTCCAACCATTTTTGGTTGAGACCATTTTGTATAAATACATATATTGAAGACTTATTACAGGATGCTTCTTGCCAATTGTAACAAAGAAAACTCATCCTTATTGAGTATTAATACAAGTGAAAACAAGGATTCCAAGTTTTATTTAATCTGGGTTATGTACTTCTTTTGTTTTTCCATATCTCATGCATTTCTTGAAGCATTTAGTTGATAAATGTTTGATTCCAATTTAGTACAACAACTATTGTAATCGTATTTCATCAGTAATTCGTTAAGCAAAGCAGTTTTTCCTCTGTATTTACTGTGAGTAAATCAAGACCTGCAAGCTGTGTGGATTACTATATTTTACACTTTATTCAAGGTTACTATCGATTTTCTTCTACTGCAACAGGGTGAGATTCTTCAATAATTGATGCCTTGCTTTGTTTTTCAGTTTTGTATTTTCTTTCATACCATTCGATATTTCAATTTCGACTCGGACACAAAATACGACCTCTGTGTTGCCACACTGTTAATTTCATTTAAGGAATTTTCTCATACAACTAAGGTAGAAAAAGCACCTTAAAAAAACACTCTCATAAACTTTCTTGATGCCTAACATTATCCTTTGAGCCTTAAGTTTAATCTCGGGACCAACATCTCTTTGGCGTCGTTGCCAAGGACAGAGAAATGAAGTTATTTTTTCCTGGGAAAATGATAAGGTAATATTCTATATTTGATAGTGAACAAAGATTGAATACTATATTAAGACTATTTTTATCTTTCACTTGGTGACTCCACCACAGATAAAATGACATTCGGTCGTAAGAATACCAGAAAGAACCCAGACGATAAGCATACTACCCTTGTATCGGATCCCGAAAGGTTGTTGAAACCAAAGGGATACCTCAAGTCGACTACTGCATTGAAAGGTAGAAAGTACCAACCCAAAGTTATACTGGTCAATACTACGGTTCTGGTTGAAGAACTAACTCTCGAAAATAATATTAAACAAACACCCTCTGCGGAGGCCTCAACTAATAAGTCTGATTTTAGGCACGAGAACCTGGAGGAAGTTGTACCCGAAATAAAGGTTGAGATTGACTCTTCTAATACTCCTAATTGTCCAAACAAAGGAGTCTCTTCTATTCCCGTTGTTGTTAATTTTTTGTCTACCCCATCCTCGCCGGAAGGAAAGGTTTCAGTTCTCCAAAACCCTGAAGAGCATATTTTATACAACGATTCGTCTCCCGTTGGTTCCCCTATTTACACATCTTGTAAGTCTGAGGAAAACAGTCCACATTTTCCTTTCCCTCCTCTTCTATAATTTTCATCTCCTAACGATCATTTTCCAGATTTCCCTTCGCCACATCCCGAGGAAATTGAAAGGTCACCACTTCAGTCCCTATAATTTTTTGAAAACCCTCTTTTTAACTTCTGAAGTTCATCCCCTGGACTTCCAATGGTTGTTGCTGGAAGTTGTGGCACCGGAGGTGGAGGAGGAGGTGTTCAACCACAACCTCCACCCCCTAGGATTTTTTCCAAAGTAGCAGCCAGATACACTCCCTTGGTCCTTCCCCCCATCCTTCATGATTTATCTGAAAATTATATGAAGAACTTACCAAAATTTATGGAAGAAGGAGATTTAATTGCCACATAGCACATAACCTTTTTCGATCAGTTCGTTGATATCCTTGGCATTGAACATGGGGATTTTTACTCAAGTCTTTTAGTGAAAACTTTCGAAGGACAAGTAAGAATCTGGTTTCGAGGACTCCCAGTAGGATCCCTACGGTCATATGATGATTTAGAAAACACCTTTTTAAGATAGTGGGGAGAAAAGAAATACCATCTCTATTATATGATTGAATTCGAGGCTCTAAGAAAAAAGAAATTTGATTCGGTCCTCAAATTTACTCAGAGGTTTAACAAACTTTACCATAAGATCCCAGCGGAAGTTAATCCCTCTCAACCTATAGTGAAGGTGACTTTCGCAGGGGATTTTGAGCCCGAATTCTCCCTACTTTTAAGGGAAAGAAGATATTCTACCCTCACAGGAATGCAGGACGACACCATAGAAATCGAATCAAACATGATGGCATATGGTAAATAAAAATCCAAGGTTGAGATAGGAACCAAGGAACCTAAACACTTCAGAGAACAAGAAGGACCCTCCAGATCTGGGAAATCTACGGAATAAAAAATGGATGACATGGCTAAGATAATAAAAGACTTGTCAAACAAAATCTCTAGAATGGAACTAGACCAAGCCAAACCTAATCCATTCGCTAGAAAATATTTCAGGAGAAATCCTAACCCCCAAACCCAACAGAGACAAGTAAAAAACAAAGATTAAAAAATCCAGGTTCCTTTCAAAATGGAAAACTTTATGCAAAGGGATGATATGAAAAACTATGAGGGGTTATAAGAGGATATAAACAACCTTGGTGATGAAGACCAGGAACCTCATCTAACTAGACAAGATTACGAAAGATCTCTAGACCAGGAGCCCATGTTTAGTAATGAGGAAAGTATAAATAATTTGGGAGAGTCTTCATATCAAGGAATCGTTGAATCCATAATGGTCAAACTTCAACAGAAGTATAATTTAAGGCCCGAAGAAATGAATATTGCAAATGGTCCACCAAAAAAGATTTTATCAAGAAACAAAGTGAATGAGGCAGGTTTTATTAAACCACTAGTTGAAAAACAAGTTTCCCAAACCAAAACAGTTGAAACCAGAGAAACACAAACCAAGAAAACAAATAATATAGAAGCACAAACTTCAACTAGGGAAAGCGAAAAATCAGCTGGAGGATTTAGTTTAGAAAATGAAATAAATAAAATTAAAATCCCCATGCCCCTGGTTGAGCTTGCCAATAATCCGATTTATAAAAAACAAATTGATAAAATGATTAATTTTTCTGATGTGGAATTTCATGCAGACGTGATAAATTTAGGAGATGAAAAGCCTACGATTATGTTTGGTCCGCACATTAAAAATGCTAAGGATTCTGTAACTCCTTTTTATATCACCTTAACTGTGCATGATCACTTACTTCATAATTGCATGTTAGATTTTGGGGCCTCTCACAACTTAATGCCTAAATTTATCATGGAAAAGTTGGCCCTTGAAATCACTAGACCTTATCAAGACTTATATTCTTTTGATTCCAGAAAGGTTAAGTGTTTGGGCATGATCAAGGATCTAGAAGTAAATATTGCACAGATTCATGTAAAGAGTATCCTTATGGATGTAGTCATTGTTGACGTCTCTGCCAAGTATGGCATTCTTTTATCCAGGTCTTGGGGTGCAAAACTTGGAGGATCACTTCAACTGGACATGACATACACTACGATCCCAATTTTTGGTGGACAACTTACTCGACTGTACAGAGAGACTAGAATGGCATACACTGTAAGTGACCCCCAAAACCCAAATAATTATCAAGTCTATGTTGCCTATCAGGATCTAGGAAAATGTATTTTATCATTAGACGATGATTTTGAGGACTGTATAGAAGAAGAAAACAAAAAAATAGAAAAAACACAGAAGAGTGTAAATACTAGAGGAGTATGGAACAAAAAATTGATGGCGCTTCATCCTCTGAAGGGGCAGGGGATGGAGTGTTGTTTTTTGCACCTGGAGATGAATATGTTATCCCCTTTTCATACAGATTACAATGGGAAATTGATTATACAAATAATGTATGTGAGTATGAGGCTCTGGTCTTAGGATTAGAGGCCACCAAGAAACTAAAAATTGAGAATCTAATAGTTTGTGGTGATGCAAAACTTATTGTAAAAAAAATAAAGCAGCAATATCAAGCTAAACATCCAAGGCTGAGTTCATACATAAATTGCGCCTGGGATCTGATTGAGAATTTATTCTCGTCATTTAACATTCATCACATTCCCAGAATGGAATATCAATAGGAAGAATCCTTGTTCAAAGCGGTTGCGACGTTTATGCCACCTACGGTCCTAAAGCTGAAGTATCATATAGAAATGAGACACAGACCTTCAATCCAAAATAATGTGCAACATTGGCAGATCTTTGAAGATGACGAGTAGATTAAACAATTTCTATAAATGGTTGATGAATTCGCCGAGACTCATATAGATCAAGAAAACCAGAATGATCCTATCTGGATCATGCAAGAAGGTGAAGATATTGAAAAGTTCCAATATAAGATTGCAAATCACTGAATGCTTGTACTTAATAACAATCAGATCCCCATAGGTGTGATACCCTTAGAGGGATTGTTTGACCAAGATGATATACCCTTAAAATCTACCCTACGACCTCATCCCAAAGAGGTTGAAGACTACAATATAGGAACCAAAGAAGATCCCAAGACAGTCAAAATATCTAAATAAGTTATCTAAGATCCCAAGATAGTCTTAGATGTACATGAGGAAGCACCATAAGAGGACAGTTCAGTCAGGGGGAGCAACCCCGGATGGAAAGATACCTTTGTCATTGATGAAAAAGGGGGAGAGATTTATCAGATGCAGAGGAAAGAGGAAAATTTATCATATGCAAAGGACAGAGGCATGGTTCTAGGGGGATCATGAGTGATATAATTCCAGTATTGCATTAGAGTGTTTCCATCAATGCCAAAGGGGGAGATTGTTGATTAAGGTTGGTTATCAATGATGTCAACCCTTGAAGAAAGCCTCGTAGCACAAAGGTTTGGGTAATGGACCTAATATTGTTTGATGTAAATATGACTCATTATTTTTTTTTCATGGTTGATAAGAAGTAAATATGGATGAACTCCAAAGTGGTCCCCTTATGGTTAAAGCCCTCACGGGAAGACGTTTTACAGAGTAAGAGAACCCATGCTTAGTTGTGGAATAATGAGATGAGGGACAGTGAATTTGTTAAGGAAACTATCCTAGATGGATAGTTCTTGTCATTCCATTTCTAGTGGTATGTAGAACATCACATAACTCCTCACAAATAGAGAGTTATGACCATGTGAAGTTAGAGAACTCAAGTTTGGGTAATGGACCAAAGTTTGTTTGATGGATAACGGTATGATTTTTTCTATATTTGAAGGTAATACTATTCTAGATTGATAGTACATGTCATTCCATTTCTGGTGATATGTGGAATGTCACATAAATCCTCACGGTTTGAGAGTTATGGCCTTACAAAGTTGGAGGACCCTCATATGTCATCTAGAGGCCCCAAAAGATCAAAGTAGTCAAAGTGGTTTNAAGTGAATACAAAATAAATTATTTCAATAATAAATTTAATGGAGAAATTAGAAGTGGGTTAACCCTAAAATAAGGAAAGTGGGCCAAGTGACCAAGAAGATGTTTTTAAGGAAGCTACTTGGAGAGTATAAATAAGAGGCAAGGCTCTCTCAATTTAAACACACTTGAGAATATTGAATATCTATAGGTGTCTGAGGTAACCAAGGATATCTAAGCCTAATTTCTGAGGGAAGGTGAAGAAAAGAAGTCTGAAATGCAATGAAGGATAAATGTTTTTGATGGTGCTTTCTGAGGTATGTTATTTACAGGTCATCTCACCATTTTCGCTATAATTTTTTTTCTATAATGATTCAGACCGTAAAATTGTTATGAAATTTAGAAAACATACCCAAGTATCTGTGGTAAACAATTCAGCTTGTGGGTCATTGTATTTTGGGAGTTACACTCCGTGGAAAATAGAGTTTGTGGCTAGTCCTGAAACTAGTCAAAAACAGGTGTTTCGGGTAAAAACGTCATAAATTCTTCATAAAATATCCAAATATGTTGGTTAGGGTACAGTATGTAGTATTCTTTGTAACAGTTTCATATCAATTCAACCAATATTTCGTGCGGGGCATGCTCTACAAGGTCTCTCTCTAGAATAAGCCAGAATTCAACAAGGTATGTCATTTTTGCTATAACTAATTTTCTGAGAGGTTCCAAGTAGTGACACCTGGTGGAATTGCACAAAAACATTGAATAACATTGTATATCAGTTTTAGATCTTTATACATTACAGGTTCAAATTTATGATTACTTCAATTTAGGGTTGTTGACTAATCCAAAACTAGGCATGTGAGACTAAAGAAAAGTTTGATCAAAATGCTAGTCTCATGTTGTTAAAGTTAAGGAAGGTTTGCAGAAATGTGATCATATACACTAGGTCTATTACAGAGCTACAAATTAGATTTGGATGATGAAATTGATGAGGGCTTTTGGTTGAGGTACATGTTGAGTACATGGTTAAGACAAGTAGTTGATGAGTTGGCACATACATGAGGTGTATAGTTGATGATGTTGGTGCATATTGATGAGTCATAGTTGATGAGTAGTTGACACATGATTGGTACATACTTAGTACATGGTTGGATGCACTTGTTTATGGTATAGGTTGATTACAGGCTGTTTGGTACAGGCTGGTGCATGGTTGATGCACTTGTTTATGGTACAGGTTGATTACAGGTTGAGGTACAGGTTGATGCATGGTTGATGCATGGTTCAGATTTATTGGTACAGGTTTACAGTAGTATATCTCACAGTGATAGTGTGACAGTGGTTCCATCATTCAACTTCTACTTCAGGGTGGCAGGACGAGGCAAGGACAGGTGGTTGTAGCCACCTTCCGGTTGTAGCCGAAGAACATAG
>JASDQU010510018.1:3099-50749 GCA_032191745.1 Picea mariana | reverse complement strand
TTCTAACCCATCCTTTTGATAACTAAACCCCTTAGCAAGAAATATCGCTAACAAGTTCGCACTCTACTTTTAAGTCCAGTGCGAGGTTCTCGCACCCTGCTCAAAGGTAGCCTATGAGAATGATCCATTCTCGCACTGTGTGATATTGATAGCCTATGAAACCTCTTTTAAAATTTTTGGATTTAAGCTTTTTGCATGTTCAGATGCCTAGATCAGTATAGGTGTCTGAAAAGAACTTCTTGGACCACTGGTTGATGTCTTCTTGACTTCATATTTTGTGCACGATCAGTCTTCGGTGATCAAAGGCTCTTCCTGTCCATCTTTCTTTCAACTGTCATCTCTTGACTTGTCTTAGCAAAGATATACTCTTTGATCCTGGAATATGAGTACTTGTTTGGTCAGGAGCCGGTAATCGGTTTGAAAGTTGGGATTCTTTGTCTTTCTCATTTGCTCATTATTTGGAAGATCACTATTCTCTTGCAATTGAAAAGATTAGTTTTGTCTGTTTGTTGTTTCTGTTTCCATTGAAAGATTGGTTTGGGTTTTTGTTTATTGCTTGTTCATTAGGTATTGGTTTTCCTTACTCTCACCACCATGGTGTAGATCCTTTTTGAAAAGGAAAAAAAAAAAATTATTTTAAAAGCATTTTCATTTTTTAAAATTTTGAAAATCAATTGTTGAAATTGTTGAAAAGGAACAAATAGCGAGTTGTCATTATTACGTGATTCATTGAGATTGCATTTTAAAGAAAATTGTGTATCGTAGTTCAAGATTGTTCTAAAAAACTTCTCTTTCCCTCCCATACATAGGATTCATCGAACGAAAATTGATATATTTCATTCTTATCTATGCATTGTTGGGTCAGAGTCTTACACGACATCAGTTTCATCTCCATTTCCTTTGAGTAACAACAATCCTTAATAACATTGCGCATATTTTAAAATTTAACTAGTAACTCTTTTCTAGGGCTCTATTGCACCAACAATTAGCTAGGCTAGTGCTTTGGAATAGGCAAAGAGATACACTCTCCAAAGCACAAAACACACAATAGCATCTTGTGTTAAGGAGTGTCAAATTCCATTTACAACATTTTGTCCTGGGAAGCCCTTCTCACACAAGGGTCAAACCCGAGGTTGCATTGATATTAACAGAGTTACTCACCCTGCTTTGTTGATATCGGTGTAGTGATTGCATGTATTACGAGGGTCACTTGGAGGTATACCCACAATGATGAGTGGAAGCCTCTCGAGTTGATTTTGGGCTAGATACCCTGCCCTTGCATATGGATCAGACTATCGATTGTTCCCCCAGGCTTTATTGTTGTCGGTGGTAATCTTAGTGGCCTATCTTATTAGGGTCTTATAGAAGGTTACTGTGAAGAGGCAAGTCTTCACGGTACCTGGAATCGACGTTGGCCAAACTCACTCGGGCTCCTTGGAGGGTATACCCACGATTATGTGTGGGAGCTTGCACCAGGGTGTAAGTCTGTTAAGCAGGTCGTCAGTGTAACTTTTCCACCCTAGCCCAGCCCCTTCTCGTCTTGTTGTTGTGATGTTGTTTGCTTGGTATTGTTTCCTAGATTTTGTTTACTAGCGCATGTTGTTTGTTTACACAAGTTGACCATAAGACTTTCTTCGTAGGTTTGTAACTCGTTCATGATAGACCCTCCACGTCGTTCACATAGAATGTAGGGCTTACCTCCAGAAAATATGGAAGGTTCTCAAACCCTGCCTACAAGCTCACCTGAGGGCTCTCCTCAACAGAGTGAAGTCCAAGACGTTACCACTTCGTAAGTGGAAAGAACCGACTCTCTAGAACGTTTCTGAATTACCAATACTCAAGAGGACTTTCGACTTCACCCTGACTCTGAGAGACGTATTATGCGATTGAATTCTTCCAAAGACTTATTTGTGTTGTCTTCTGGATCACTGACTGGACCCTTTCTAGGACCTGAGGGCCAAGATCCTTTTTGGTCTGCTGGCATTTTTAGACGAGATCTCTTTGGTGCAGGATCTGGTGTTGAAATCATTGTCTCACTTGTGTTCCGCAAAACCTATGACCCAGACGCAGTACCTTTTACTACTGCTTATTATTTTCCTGGTACAGACGCTCCGTGATCTAACCACATATTGACCATCCCTATAGAAATGGTCCATTACACAGACACCATGAGTATTCACACTGGGATTACAGTGGCTAGTTAAGCCCCCATCAGCACACCGCTCTCGCCCAATGTCACCTTGACACTTCCACCCAGATATCGTGCATTGATTCTTCTATTCCCACTCCTATGCAAACCCCATCCAGAACTCCTGGTGGTCCCTCTTCTTCTGGGCACTCCCCTCCTGGCTTTATTTCGACACTTCCTCAACCCCCTTTCGGAGGACCTTTCTTGTCCTCTACCAGCAGCATTAATCCTAGTGGCACTATCCCGTCATTCACACCAAATTACTAGATTCCTGTTGGTGGACAATTTCACCAAGGAGGTTGGACTCAACCCCCCCTTGTAGGGAAAATTCCTATTGGAACGCAAATCCCAATTGGAACACAACCCCCAATTGGAACACAACCCCTACCAACCCCACCCTACGGACAAAACATACCTCTGTCCTTGGTCTAATATTGGAACCATCTGATACAACATAATCCTTAATCGATTGGGGGGCAATAGCTTCTAGCTACATCCGTTATACCCTCTAGTATAGGCCAACCATATCCATGTACGTCCAATCCTATTTGGTGCTCGAATGCTCAAACTCATGTCCCTATTCAAGGATATAATCCCATGAGCTACTTTCCTCTACAACAACCACCAAATCTGCCTGGGTCTTCACATTATATGTAGACTGCTTATGGTCCCACTAGTTTGGTGACGGGACTCCCTCCCCAAAGCCACCAGTACCTGCATGTGAATCGACAGTTACCCTTCTTGGCCACTTTGGACCTCCTAGATCTTTCAAGGATTTTAAACGATCTAATCCATAACTCTCCCCAATGGCCCGCTATACCAGCCAAGCTACCCTTTGACATCCCTAAATTCGATGGCAAAGCGGGAGAGGACCTGAACAATCACGTCATGAATTTTCATCTCTGGTGCTCATCCAACTCCTTGATGGATGACTCTATCCAATTACGTCTTTTTTAAAGAAATCTCACAGGTTCTGCCATGAAGTGGTATATATAATTACCATGAGGTTTCTTCACTGACTTCAACACCCTAGCTAGGGCCTTCCTCACCCACTACTAGTTACCGATCCGTTATGAAACGAGGACCAAAATTCTGAGTTCTTTCAAAAAAAACAAAGACACTCATATATCCGATCACATTCATGAGTGGCGACGGAGACGACATCTCATCAAACTCGAACTTCCTGATCAGTTGCTGGAAAAGTGGTTCACAAAATCATTTGTGAATGACATCATTCGTGATATCTCCAGGGGTGGAGTTGTCATGGAAGAACAAGCCATAAGTCATGCTCAATACCTCGACCTCGTTTACTCACAAACGGGTACTCTTTAAGACTTACTCCCTGATGCACTTCGTCCTTCCACTTCCACCACTTCAACTACTCCAGCTACCTCTCATGCAACCAACAGTGTGATTTTCACTTTCCATGCCCAACCACATTTTGCCTCAAGCACCAACCCCAAACCCACGTCTTCTAATGTTCAAAATTCTCCGTCTCCTACCCCTCCCACCAGCAAGACTTCTGAGGTAAATGTTGTCCAATCTACCCCAGCCGGTAAAAACAAATCCAGAAAGGGGAAGGGTAAGAATAAAAAGGACAAAAATAATTCTCAAGTAGAAAGAACCAAAACACCACCTGTTGATGACAGGGATAAGCGCAAACCCCGATACCCTTGTCTTATCTGTGGTGATGATCACTACGCGAAGGATTGTCCACGACACGCCGAAGTTACTAAGTTCCTTCAAGGGGACTCGAAACCACCTGCTCTGGTCATTCTATCCCAACCCTTCCCCTCTCATCAACAGGCCTAGTTAGTCATTCATGACCAACCTTCCCCTTCTACTACGTCCTATGTATTGATGTGTACTGGCGATTCAAGGAAGAATGACATTGCACTCACCACTCAAACCAAAGATTATTCTCCCTCTAAAGAGAAGGTTGATGATCTACCTCCTTCTTTGGTACAACCCTCTCCTACTACTCCACCTACCAACGGTCCTCTTCATCTCAAACGACTGAGCCTTGACACAGTTCTTTGACCCCCTCCAAAGGGATTCATTCGAAAATCGGCTTTCAATCCTCATGCTCGTGTTGCCCAAAACTACAACATTGTTGAAGATCTGGCCCAAGCACCTTCTGCGATGTCATCCCTCAAAGTCCTTCAAAGTTGTCCCACACAACGGAAGGCACTGTTGAAAGCTATTGGTGGAATCGACCTGAAGGACACGAATTTAATAATTTTTGACTTGGAAGATCATATTCCAAGGTTACCCCCTCAACTTGCATTCCAAATCCAAGTGATTGTCTCCGACAAAAACATTTGTCAAACCGTTATCGTTGAGGGTGCCTCAATGTGTGTCATGTCTGTTACCTGTTCGAAAGCCATTGGCTCTCCCTCTTTGACTGAATCCCATAACACTCTCAAAGCCTTCAATGGCTCCGATTTTAAGCCCTATGATGTTCTTCCTTCATTGCCCATCATGCTAGAAGGAAAAACGGTCCAAGTCGAAGTGGAAGTCTTCGACGCTCCTCTCGATTACAATCTTCTGCTTGGTCGTAGATAGATCGATTCCATGCATGCAGTTGTGTTGACTCTTTTTCATGTTGTACGTTTCCCACATCAAGGAAATTTTGTCACCATCAACCAATTAGCCATCTTTAACTCGGATACACGTATTGGAAACATACTGTTCATCGCTAAAACCCCACTGGGTTACGAGAACATCGGTGTAGGTCTTCTTAAAGACTCCTTGTTAATGGGCACTTTCCCCATTCCACTGCCCAATGTTCCACACTCATATGTCGCTTCAATTAACATGATCTCTACCTTGATTCACGAAACCCCTGCGTCTTACGACCCATGGCTGGTACCTGACCCTGACGATCATCTTCGTTATGGCAATGCAATGCCGTTAAGTCCAGTCGAATCTTCCTATCAGGCCATTCAATCGGCAACCCCTTCTACCCCTTCTCTTGGTGAGTTATCTCCAGATCCTTTCTATGTCATTTTTCCCATAGACGAGATGATCATGTCTGTCATGGAAGACACCCCTTGGGACGATGGACATCACTGTTCCATCCTCTTCCTGGAGAAACATACCATTGATAACTACCAATGGATCTTGACCCCATCGACCGTTATTGTCATTTCAACCGTTACCGAGTCCACACACAATGTGTTTTCCGAAGGGAACTTAAGAAATATCTCACCCACGATTCCCCTTGACATATCCATCAAACTTGGAATTGTCGAAAATGTGCATATCGAAGCTTCGTGTTCCCCTGACGAAATCGTCACCTACACATCACTTTTCAAAGAGTTTCACGACATCTTCACCTGGAGCTATGAAGAAATGTCAGGTATCGACCCCGACATTGTGATACATGAAATCAAGACATACCTAGATGCTGAACCTGTCCGACAACATCTTTGTCCAATTCACCCACGTAAAGTGGCTGCTATCAAGCTTGAAGTCGAGAAAATTCTAAAATCCGGCTTTATCTACCTGGTGGCCCTCACTGACTGGGTTTCCAATCTTGTCCCAATCGACAAGAAACAAGGCACAGTTCATGTATGCATTGATTATAGGGATATCAACAAATCTTGTCCTAAGGACAACTTTCCTACCCCCTTCGTCGATCAGATTGTCGACGATTGCATCGGAAGCAAAATCTTCTCTCTGATGGATGGTTTATTCCATTATAATCAAATCAATATTGTTCCCGAGGACCAACACAAGACTGCTTTTATTTGTCCTTGGGGAACTTTCTTCTATCGAAAACTCCCTTTCGGTCTCAAGAATGTGGGCGCAACTTTTCAACGCGCTATGTCTTATGCCTTCCATGATATCAAGAACATCGTGCAACCATAACTAGATGACTTACCCACTCATTCCATGCGTCGAGTCGATCATCCCATCCACCTCTGAGCCATTTTCATCTGCTATCAGTTTTACCATATACGCTTGAATCCTCACAAGTGCGTTTTCTGCATGGAATCCGGCCGACTTCTAGGCTTTATTGTTTCGCATCAAGGGATTAGGGTAGATCCTTTAAAGTTCAAGGCGATTCTTAATCTCCCTCTTCCTTCTACACTTTGCTAGTTACAAAGTTTGCAAGGGAAAGAAAACTTTCTTCGTCGTTTCATCCCAAACTACGCCGAGATAACTCATGGATTTACGCGAATCCTCAAAAAGGGGTCCGAGTTCATATGGGATACCATCGCAAACAAATCCTTTGAAGCTTTGAAACTGTCCCTGACACGTTCTCTACTTCTCTTCCCCCCCGATTACAGTCGCGATTATTTCCTCTACCTCGCAGCCTTGGATTACACCATCGCTATGGTTCTCGTCCAAGAGGATGATTCTCATGATGAACATGCTATCTATTAATTGAGTCGAAGTCTAACGCCTACCGAAACTAAGTATCTACATGTCAAAAAACTGGCCTTGGTAGCCGTCCAAGCAGTCCAACGCTTTCGGCACTATATCCTCTCTCGCAAGACTACAGTGATTTCTAACTGCAACCCTATGCAACATATTCTCACACGTCAATTGCTAGGGGGCAAATACTCCCAATGGATTGTGATACTCCAGGAGTTTGACTTGGAATTCGAACAAGCCAAGTCCAAGAAGTCCTTAGTGTTTTCCGAGTTGATATGCGACTTTCCCTACTCTCAAACAGAAAATGTAGCAGTCGATTCATTACTTGATGAATCCCTTTTCCTCATTAGTTCCGATGATCTTTGGTATGGTGATATCATTATATATCTCCAAACCCAGACTTTCTGGCCCAATTTTTCCAATACTGACCGACGTCGAATACGCTACCAAGCCCGTCAATATATTATCCTCGGGGACACTCTTTATCGTCAAGGGAGTGACTCAGTTTTTCGACGCTGCCTCACATTCGACGAAGCTGAGAAAGCCTTAAATGAATTCCATTCTGGAGCCTGTGGTGGTCATATGTCCGGGTATGCTACTGCCCGGAAGATCTTATGCGAAGGGTATTTTTGTCCTTCTTTATTTAACGACTGCATAATCGTCGTCCAAAAATGCCACGCTTGCCAGACCTATAATCATAAGATATGGTAACATCCCGCTCCTCTTCACCCTATGGTCTCCGTTGGTCCCTTTGTGAAATTGGGCATCTATTTCATGACATGTCACCCCCACTCGGCTAGGGGGCATGGATACATTATTGTAGCCATAGATTATTTTATGAAATGGGCCGAGGCGATGCTGACATTTGACAATACTGGAAAGACCGCAACATTATTCATTTTTAATCACATCATAGCTCATTTTGGTGTTCCCCAGGCTATTGTCACTGATCACAGTAGCCACTTTAGAAACTTCATGATGTCTGAACTCACTGAAAAGTTGGGTCTTCGCCATGAAAACTCAATGCCCTATTACCCACAAGCCAACGGCCAAGTCGAAGAGATTAAAAAAGTTCTCATAACTATGCTCCGATGAATGATAGGGATTCACAAAACAAGTTGGCACACAATGTTGTTTTCAACATTGTGGGCTTACTGGACATCCGTCAAGTCCGCTACTGGGTTTGCACCTTTCCGGTTAGTCTATGGTGTGGAAGCCATTCTCCCGATCGAATGCGAGATACCCTCTTTAAAATTAGCTATTGAACTCCTACCAAACACTTCTTCTGAGGAAGAACATCTATTGTATCTTATGTGATTAGAAGAAACTCAACGCGATGCTACCCTAGTCATAGAAGCCCAGAAAAAATGTGTCAAGGCCCAATACGACAAACATGTCAAGCCTCGCATTTTCTTCGAAGGAGATTTGTTTTTCCTCTACGAACAAGATCGAGATATGCTAAAAGCTGGAAAATTCAAAGCCATGTGGCGAGGTCCTTATATCGTTAGACGAGTTTTGGAAAAAGGAGCCTACGAGTTAGTAGATTATGATGGTATCCCTTTGAGTGAACCCAGAAATGGGTTGTACTTGAAAAAGTACTATGCATAAGATTACTTGTGCACGAGTACTTGTATTTTTATTGTATCATACTTCTTGTGTGTTACTGTAGTTTGCTTTTGTCGTTATCTGGTCTCTACCCTTATGGGACGTTCTATTTGATTTCCAGATGTTGGGGTCTTCGCTACCCTACATTGGCTTCGCTGATGGTGTTAGCTGTAGTACTCAGAACCTTGCTTCTGCTGCTTGGGCAATTTACGCCCATACAAATGAACTTGTCACTTTACGAGGTGTGTGCCTCAGTCGTGCGACCAACAATATTGCATAGTATAGCACCATTATCGAATTGTTGATTGATGCTATCTCGCTCGGTATCCATCACTTGGTTGTGTGAATCGATTCGCAGCTCGTAGTACTACAGTTAAGTAATGTCTATGCTATTCGAAGTCCTACTTTGTTACGAGTGTATTTGTGAATTCACCTCTTGGAACATTATTTTGATTATATTGAGTATGAACATATTCCTAGATGTCTAAATACATTAACTGATGCATTAGCTAACTATGTATTAGATAGACATTTGGGACATTTATAAATCAATCACATCAACTTTCACACAACACAAGATAAACCGATAGAAGCCGTATGTATATATAACGATCGAAAAAATTTCTACAAAAAGTTCTGTCCGAGGACCAAAATTTCAAAATCTGAAGCTCATAGCTTCTACAAAGTGACATCATGGGTGACGTTCATGGTAACACATGGTTTCCCAGGCAACCCTACGAAGCAGTCGGCCAATGGACTCTGACACTTCCATTGTATGATGATGATAACATCGTGGAACCTCTCCAAGAGGCATGTTTGGAATGTCTATTGTCAAACCCTCCAGGTTTTGTTCCACCGCTTTGTAATATTCAGTGTCCCATCATGTCACAGGAGCTACCTCTCCTCGTCGCTGAATGGGAGAAGTACCAAGTGGTCAATAAGGCCCCATGTCTATGTCATCAAAAAGAATTTTTGTAATTAGACCTTGGACGAACATAAAAACATTTGCATATGATAAAATTCACAAAAACATTTAAAAAATAAAATGTGTACTTCTTACCGAGATCTCTCCACTGAGCGCCCTCGGGCAGGGCCAAGTCTATATCTCCTTGGAAGTCCAACCCGGCATAGGCATAATCATCGACCATCAGCATATGTGGTCGCAACCAGTTGAAAAAGGCATCATTATATTTGATAATTGGTCCAGCTACGTGTCGGGCCATGAGATGACACCACCTTAGCATTCTTGGATCCTCTAGAGCCTGTAGATGCCACTCAACCTGCAACCTCAACAAGGGAACCCTCTCAAGAAAAAAAGACACTAACAAAGACCCATACCTGAATTGCTTCAGGTTGCCTCTCCTGCATTTAGTCAACTGACTCTTCATGCTACGAAGGATTGCATCTGCCCAGTTAAAAACACGAGGCTCAGTACACTCTATGGCATACTGAAAGTAGCTCTGGAGAGCCATGTGAGGAGCAGCACTCCCAGCCATACAAGAAATGGTGAAAAAAATAGTGCGAAGGGTCAAATCCCACACCCCCCAAATGTCTACCTTTCCTTTGCTCCTTTCTACCTCTGGAACACAGTGCAAATGGCAGTATTCACTCATAGGCAACCCACCACCTCTACTACCAGTCAGGCTTGCGTGGTACCCACGCCGTGATAGTCCTGTCAAGAAGTAAATGTCCTCAATATACAAGGACAATGTGTGGACCCCTACGTGAAATACTTGTTGGTTCGGGTCCCACATATGCACAAGGTACTCCAATAACCTGACTTGGGCCCTCATACCCGTGATGCGAAAGAATTTCAGGAGTCCACAGTCTCGCAAAGTGGCAACGGTGCCCGGGTTATTCCCGGAAATAGAATCATCTTCTTCATGCTCTCTTTCATGCCATTCCAGAACCATGGTGATAGCCGAATACCTGCATAAGAAACATAAGAAGAAGGTCAACAACTCTATTCAAGACTTGGTATCTTTTTCATTGAGAAAACGTCAAAGAAAATTTTCACTTTGCGGTTCTCACAGGTTCCCTTTAGGCATAGTACGAGGTTCTCACAGGTGCCTTTGGGGCCACCTGCAAGAATGATGCATTCTCGCAGGTCCCATGTGGTTGGCCTGCGAGAATGGCTGAGCGCAATTTTAACCCCTAAAACAAACTCAAAAACATGATTTTTACCAATGAAAATGAAAAATTGAACCATGAAAAGATAGAGGACAAGGATCTTACCTCACTGTCAGAGACTGTTCGTCGAATGGATTCTCGTACCTCCCACAATCACACGTCGAAATTCAAGGGCAAAAGAGGGGTTTTGGACTAAAATATTGGTAAAGTTACAATGATTACGGTAAAAAGAATTTTTACCCCTTTATATTTACTTTTACCATTTGTTATTGGTTTTTATAATTATTTTATTTATTAAAATCTAATGCCTAATACCCTTGTGAGTGTGACTTTTGCCGGCATGACGACTTTGATGTTCATACACAGGGATACAAATATTTTTTCTCTTTTTCATCGCGTGTTTTGATTATTTTTTATGGTTTTTTCACAAAACCTCGAGCTTGGTCTTTGTCCGTTCTCACACTAAAAAATACATGAGAATGCGATCAAGCACACTTTTATCATGTTTTCGGGATCAACAAGGTTATACAAAAAAGGAACCCCCTTAGAGTTCTCTTTAAGCTCTTTTCAAACTCTCTAAACATGAAAAGATCGTCGAGCGACCTTGCTATTTTCATGCTCATTAAAGTATTTGAAGAAAGCGTCTATTGGGCGATAATTTATCTCTTTTTCGATCTCATCAGACTATTTTACGAAAAAGGAACTGAGAGATTTCTCTTTTAAGTGTTTTTCCAGACCCTATAATCATGAAAAACCTTCGAGTTTTCTATCTTTGGACTCATTAAACAAACATCGACAGACCCGCAATGGGACCGAACCACTCCTTCCTAGGGTTCGTTAAACATACTCCAAAGGACTCATCTAAAGGATGAGCTTACATCAAAAATCATATGTTATCCTCCTCAAGCTTGCGTAAAAATAAAGAGGTACTCGCCAGAAATGGTGGGGGAAGATTTGAGAAAGGGATGTGTTTTCGTATTCATATTATTGGCAGTAAGTGTCGCTCTTGAACATGACACCCCCTTATTTGTTATCTGAAGTTGGTTTGGGAAATCCATTTATCTCTCATTTGATTTGCTATAAAGTCATATCATGAGTCGTCTCTGAGTCAATGCTGCCAAATCATTGGTCGTGTCATTCATATGTTCAAGAGAAGTTCATCCGAAACCTCTATTGAGTCGACCATCTGCAGTTGTCCATTCTGTCCATGTCAGCCTTCCCTGTGTCCAGTCCAACTTACATCATACTCTATTTCACCTTCAACATCTGTTACTCATTTCGTGTCATTGATGGGGGATACATCAAAGCCCTCCTGTGATGAGTTTTGTTCCATCGACTACAGCTCATTATCCGGAAACAAGACTTAGAAATTCTTTGGTACCTTGGAACTTGCATGCCTCAATGGTAGGTTTCCTCGTTTTCGACAATGGGTTTTCATCATTGACCCCTGATCGAAAGATTCCGTTAGATGTTCGACCTCAACTCATTTATTCACATTCGGTGGATTGTACTAGTGTACCTTGGGAGTCATTGACATTAATGGTGATTTCCCTCGCACTTGTTAACGGTTTCATCAATGACCAGTAATCAAGTGGTTTCTACCATGTTCGACTTCGACACATGTAATCACATGGTTAGATTCATACTTTTGGGTGACAGGATTGAAGACCCTGGATCTTATCTCTTTGGTCCAGGTTGAGATGGAATATGTATAATTTGCCGACACATAGATCCACTTTGTATGTCTCGTGGCTATGTCGTCTCTATTTGAATTTTCTTGCATGGATCCACAGTGTATTCTTGGTGGCGATTCGATAATTCGATGGCATGGATCCATGGTGTATGATTGGTGGCCATGAACTATGTTTATGATGTCATTTGTCCGTGATCTGAGTATGGGAATGCCTACCTCAAAACTAGTATGATATTCTACAGATGCTTGATTTTTCGCAGGTTTCTGATTAGGTGCGCTCCTGGTTTCCGACACACACACGCAGTTTACAAAGTATTTCGGTTGTCACTGATTCCGACCTCATAATTTGGGGGGGCTTTCTGTTACCCATGATTTTGGTCATCTTGATGGTATATTGATGATGGTGTACTCAGGCTCTCAACAAGAACTTTCTCCTGAGCAAAGTGACATTGATCTCTTTCCAGAAAACATATTTTTGAAGAGAGTTCATAGGTTGCTTATAGCCTAGGGTGTGAGAATGACCCATTCTCGTAGGCCACCTTCATCTAGGGTGCGAGCTGCTCACACTGTGCTCTATATTTAGGGTGCGAACTTGTTCTCAAGCTCGGAAAAATGGATAAGTCTCGAGAGTTCTATAAGGGAATCTTCCAGAGAATGGGTTGGCATTCGAGTGGTTATCATTTTACTGGTTTCCCTAATTTGGTGGGATCATTCTCATCCATGTAACCATCTCATCCTTTCCTATATATTGATAGGATTCTCATGGAAAAGGTTAAGCAAGATTAATTGGAGAATTGGTGAAGGAATTGTGTGAAGAACCCAACTTGAACAGGAGCAACAAAGACCCTAGGAAGTGATACAAAGGTATGTCACTTGTTCCTCCTTACTACCTAATTCGATGGTCATAACTTAGGGAAAGAGTCATGTCCTGTCCTGTTTTGTTCTAGATCCAGGTGGATCTAGGGAGATTTGTTAGTGTCCACACCTACCAATTAGTCCAATAACAACTATTATTGGCCTACTTTGTTCAAAGACGCTCACACACACGCTAGAAACTGTAAAACCTATCAAATAAGCACCAAGAGAGAAAAGAGAGCAATAGTCCCACTCCAACCAGTGACTGTCTCTAGGGATTTTGAGAAATGGGGGTTAGATATCATAGGAGAGATTACACCTAGCTCTTCATGACAACATAAGTATATACTTACTTCCACCGATTATTTCACGAAATGGGCAAAGGCCATCCCTCTGACTCATGTAAACGAGAAGGTAGTCATACAATTCATAGAACAATGATTAATCACAAGGTTTGGTGTCCCTTCTGTCCTAGTTTTTGATAATGCAACTTACTTTTCTTCCACCCTATTGACATAGTTTTCTATAGACAAAGGAATCATAATTAGGTACTCTACAAATTATTATCCGCAGGGAAATGGGGTGGCAGAATCAACTAATAAGAACCTAGTAAGAATATTAAAGAAAACGGTTGCATATAACCAAAGGAATTGGCATAATCTACTCCATAACTCTCTATGGACCAATAGGGTCACACCCAAGGAAGCTATAAGAAATTCCCTATACTTTCTAGTGTATGGGAAAGAGGCCATTCTCCTGAACGAAATTTATCTTCCATCTCTACAACTAGCCCAAGATTCCCAAGGACAACCTTCATCAGTCATACAACAACAAATTGACACTTTGCTCATGCTAGAAGAAGAGAGAGAAAATACTAAGGTGAAATTCTTAGCTCACCAGCAGATTGTTAAAATATGGTTTGATAAACACAAGGATAAAGAGAAGAATTTAGAAGTAGGATATTTAATCCTAAAATGGGACAGAGAAAATGAGTCGAAAGGCAAACACACTAAGTTCCAAAATCTATGGCTCAGACCTTTCCAGGTGGCTGAGAAGATTGGGGCAGGAAATTATCGGTTACAAAATCTGGAGGGGGAACTTGACACCCTCCCAATCAATGGCCAAGCCCTCAAACAATATTTCCATCAATGACTAAAAAGAAAAATAAAATAAAATAAAATAAAATAAAATTATTTGTGAGTTTTATTTTGTGTTTCATGTGCGTGTTTCATGAGTTTTTTTTCAACTGGATCAATTATGAATTCGATTTATCCCTCTTTTCCTATTTTGGATCTCTACTCTTTTGAAAGTCATGTTTTGCGAGACAGTGATTGACCTCAAATCCTGTGACATAGCGAACTCTGTTCCAAACTCATCACTCACAACAACACAAGAAGCATCAAGGAACCTATGGTTGATTTGAAGAGTCCTCTATCTAACCTGCGCAAATGAACAACTTTGGATAAATGTCAGAAGTGTTTGCTTAGTGGTCGGTGAAATCTTAAGGGAAAGAAGGAAAGCTAGAAAGGACTACATGAACCCCAAAGGCAAAGCTAGTAAAGGATTCACCTTAACCACCTCACTTTTCAAATTAAACAGACGTCATCCTCTCTCACTCACTAAGGGCATTCTGCTAAAATAAAATTTAACTATACCAAAATGAGCGAACAGTGGGAGAGGGCATATAGATATCTTCGTTGGGGCTATGGATGCTTGTTGGTAGTGGAGCAAGGTCTGTGATGTCGGGGTGACTCCAATGGGGCTATGGATGCTCGTTGGTAGTGGAGAAACACCGTAGCAAGTGATCAAAGGTAACTAAAGGCTTCACGCCAGTGAATAATTTACTAGACTTTTGTCAAAAAAGGGCATGATTCAGGGTTACAGGAAACAAAAGGGGATTAAAGGTTAAGAACCCCACAGGTAGGTCTGGAAGCATCAACCAGAGAATTTCAAATTCAAGGGTAAAATAGGCTCTGATTTAAAACCAGTTCGCTTCTCCACCAGCTTCCGCATCAGCCGAACATGAGGGAAGAACAAATATTCTGCTTTCGCCCAGTAAGTCACCATTTGTTGAACACTCAACACACCCTAAAAAGTCCATGTCAATTTTTTACTTTTTGGGTACCACTTAATCTTTTGACATTGTCTAATTCTACTTCAGTATGACATTTTGCTGCTTTCACTTATCATTTTTTATTCTCATTAAGTCTTTAAAATATGTTTGAGCATGTTAAAATCATGATGACTTAAAAGACTAACATTTGATTAAATAATCGACCACTAAATCTTTTCACCCGATGCATCCAAAATTTGGCACCCAGAAGATTTCAGAATGAAAGAAAATCACTCGCGAAAACCAAGGTCACCGATCGTCGATCTTCATCGGCATCGGCAGAAGGGATTTGTTCTTTCGTGGCGAGCATTACACAATGAAGTCGCCAATAACCGATCTCGTCCAGCATTGGTGAAAGGCAAAGCGAGTAAGCCTTAGTGAAGGAAGAAAGGAATCACTGACGGCTGATCCCTAAAGAATTTAGACGTCGGCACATTTTGAAGGAACTAACCCAAGGGAAAGGTTTTGATAAGTTCATTCCTGATTGTCGACCTCGGATATATTTTTGACATCGGCAATCCCTAGGCTTAGTTTAGGAGCACGCAACTGAAAGAAAGTTTCGACCTCTACTGATATTCACAAATTTAAGTTACCATTTTTATTTTTTACGTGTCCCAAGTATATTTGACACGTCAACACCGTACGACAAAAGTGATCGGTGTCGGCGATTTGTTATTTTTTGTTTCTTCTAAATGAACATAAAAAAAAACTCTCGTAACTCTTCGTCGATCCCTGACCTCCCCACTAAGAAATGACACAATGGGACATTTTTAGCTCTAAGATATGCTAGATACGATGCATTAAAAGGGTTAATTAATTCCATGATAGTGCATTAGTTGCTAATTCGTGCACAAATCAAAAGGACCGTTTGAGCATGCCGAAAATTGCATCTCCCTCCCTGCCTCCACCGACAACCCATGTAGATTTTATTTGCAGAGATTAGGCGGTAGATTGTTTTGAATCTCACCCATTACTCGGCTTAACTGGTTGATACGATTGGTAATATCCCTCCCGTTATATTCTTTTGAGTCTTTGTAGACAAGAGTATTCTACACACAAAGAAGTCTGGAACATCCAGAAGATCGAGACAAGCGATCTAGGGAAAGCTTCCAAGGTCTAGTGAGTATTAAACAACAAAGTTTAGAAAGAATACAGGTATGTACCACTCTAGTTTTTCTATGTTTTCACCTCACATATGCATTTGGATCCAATGTTGCCCTATATGCCGGCCCTAAATGACGTTTTCAGTTGCAGGAACAATTCCTCCGAAGAAACCCACCAACAGGAAGTCTCCAAGAGCACCGAAGCTACAAGAGCCAAAGGTAGGAAAAGGTTCCTCCCCAACGGTTGCAAGGCAATTGGAATTTTCTCCAGAGACAGTGCCCATCATCAAAACAGGTACCAAGAAATCCTTCGCTCAACCTCCAACCTTTGGAGACACAGAGGTGAACATCGGGACCAAGACAGTATTCTCGTGCTGGGAAGATCATTTCCAGAAAATCAAGCGGGATTAATTCCCCGAATATGCCCCGCACAACGACCCTGACATGAGGAGGCTCGATGATGAAGTCTTTGTCAATATCAACAAGGATTATCTGCACATGGTGTCAAGAAGGACTCTGGTATTCCCTTGCATCAAACTCCTGAAATGGATTATTGGTCACATCAATGCACATAAGTGTTTAATTAACGACGACAATGGAAAATGCATCAGGTTTTTCCTCCCGATGGAAGTTCAGAATCACTACAAGCTCAGGGATCTGGAGGAACATTTGAAAACAAATTTTGTTTTGATTTTTTATCACAAGCATGAAACCAACAAGATTATGGCATCCTGGTGGACAGAGGATAAAAATTTCACCAATCGGACCTCGGGCTAGTAGCCAACAACCAACTTGAGAGAGACTTACATATATTTAATGGCCCTCCACTGTCGATTACATGGGGAGAAAGACTGCACTAGGTTTTCAGAGGCCTAGATGCCTCTGGATTATATCTTAGCCATTTCTGGAATGATTTTTAACTTGGGTGTGATCATCTCCAAATAGCTGAGCACTTGCATACGACAAGCTCAGACGCCGAAAGAGGGAGAAACCCCTTCCTTCTACATGGATTCTTATCTACTGGACGTCGTCTGTGCCAAGAACGTCTTCACTGGAATGAACTTAAGATGGCACTCCTTTGAGCTCCTAGTCCATGTATACTTTGACATCTTATGGAAAAACAGGTACAAGAAATCCTATTCTCTCATCTATGACTAGTTTATTGCATGCATTTACTCTTTGTTGTTTAAGAAAGAGTGCCCAAGACCATCGGATGCAACCAAAAAGGTTGTATTGAAAGTAGGTCACTGGTATCTAGATGAGTGTGAGACCTACATCAAGGTTTTCAGCACCACAGGGGCACCACATCTGTTACCTATATACATCCCTGATCGACTAGTATTAGGGGAAATTTGTTATCAAACCATTTTGCAAGGATACAATGCCACTTTGGTAAAGGACAAGAAGCGAGCCTTCATACCTTATGGGTTTCATATTGGCTTCTGTGCGGTCAAATACACTGTTCAGGCCAAGTAAGAAGGATTAATTCAATTAGAATTTTGATTCCAGACTGATCTTTTTTGCAAGCACAACCCCAAGGGTCTGGTCTCGTAACATCCATCACAGGAATCATCCTGTTGGCCCTATGCCCATGACCGGTTTGAGGATGAAATTTTCACTGAAAATGATCAAGACTGGGATGAGGTGATGGCGAGAATGGTTGATCCTAAGGCAACTAGGTTCAAATACTTGAGTTAGGAAGAGAAAAAAATGGCCTTGGAACAATCAGCTCAAGATCTCCTCGGGGCCAGGGAGGAAAAGATTGTATCTGAATCGTTCGAAATGATGGAAGCTCCCTAGGAAGCCACCAAAGCAGTAGAGATTTCCCAGGCAACCCCGATACTAAACTGGAATTTTATCGAAGCACATGTTGCACTAGAAAGAGGTACACTCTTGTTTCAACATGCTCAACAATTGATAGATTGGGCATAGAATGATATGATCCTCATCGGGTTGCCAAGGCTTCCGACCGATAACCTAGAAGAAAGCCCGGCTGGGGTAAACGGACCCAAGTTCACAAACCCTGAATCCACGGTGTTGGCACAGGGGCAGGCCCGCGATTCAATGCTACAACAATGCACCAAGAAAACCCTAACTATCGGCCCTTTCGGAAACACCTACGAAGGAGATGAAGTCTCACCCGAGGTAGAGGAAAGGGTGATTGCGAGACTCATGTGTCTGCAAACTTAGTTGGGAGACAGATATGTGATTATATTACTTACAACGCACTTAGCATCAATCATTCCTCAGTATACATTCCTTATTATACTTTGCAGAAAGCACAGAGCATCGCAGTATTCACTAGATCTAAGGTATTTCAGCACTTAGCAATAGTAAAACAGATCAGATCCAGTAGATCAGCAATAATCACCTTCATATATGTTCGATATAACATTCATACACATCTAAGAAGCACAAATCTTAAGTAGATCTATCTAAATACATCAAAGAACTTAGCAAAAGCAGAGATAAACACATCAAGTCGAAGCATAGAGCAGAACACACAGATTTATGTGGTTCACCCCCACCCTGGGGCTATGTCCACCAACTCTTATTCTTCTTTATTAGTGTCTTTAATTGGTTACATCACAGAGCTATCAAAATCCTACTCCGCATAGGACAGAAGATCTACGCAGCTGTCTAGATCCTTCTTCCTTGTGCTATATCATAAAGCCTTCTACAATAACTTGCACTTAGCCTATTATAGTCATGCACAGAGCTCTTACAAAATATATTATCACTTAGCTTTTCGGCCTAACATCACATAGATGACGATCTCTACTTAGCTCATTATCCACCTATTTATACATTACAAAAGTGGGCCTAAACGTGGGTAAACCCACGGGATGACATCCCTTTCCCGTTACATTATCCAAAAAACCCAAAAAGGGACCCAAAGTGGGCTGAGATCCTGTGATCTCTGCTTCACTTGGCACTTCGTCATCGACAGGGCGTCGGAGTCCCAAAAATGGTCAAATATGACCAAGTATCCTCCAAAACATCGTCAAGGGCCAACAGGCCCCCAACACTCACCTGTGACTCATCCCGAGTCACTCAGGTCTGATCAGTTCTACCTCGAATGCCTCAAGCTTGGCTCGAGCTTCTTCGACCTGTTGTTGTGCCATGGCTTCTTGCTCAGAAAACTCCTAGATGAGTGGGATGTTCACCGACCCTTCTAGGTGTTGTTGTGCTGAATTCATGACCTACTCTAGCTCTGTTCCTTGGCTCTCAATCTATTTAAATAGCTGACATTCCTTATCCTACATAGGTTGAAGTTGCTGAGTTACTTCCATTACCTTGCTTTGGATCATATGGATCTACTACTAGGCGGTACGTTTCTCATGAGACCTCTTCATTTTCTCTACGGGTGATAGGGCCTTCAACTGCACCTATAGATTTTCTGCTTTGTTCTCCGCCTCCTGGAGCTGCGACTCCAATTTGTGAAATTCTGGATTCTCGGTTAGGGTCTCATGTATTTGCACACTTCTGCTACTTAACTGTTTTCATTCCTCAGTGAGTGCTTTAATCCTTTCTATTGTGCTTCAGATAGTCATTTCTTGCTAGTCATGTTCTTCTTGCAGGGTACTTGGTATGGTCTGAAGCTCTAGTTCTATGACTCTTTGTTGTAGTTGTTGAATAACTTCAACAAGCTTCATCACTTAGCATTCTATGGGTTCTTCTGCCTTCTTCTCTAAGCCAGTCACAGAGAGAAATTCTCTGTTGACTGCTTCTTCAATCCCGATATGCTTCGCGAGTAGCTTCTCTTTCTCTTTTTGGATCTTCACTTTGTCTTCTTCAAATTTTGCTTAGAGAGTGTCCTTCTCTTGTTGCGCAGCTCGACGTTGTTTGATGATTTCCTCCTATGCTTGCTTCAAGGCCTGGGTGGCCTGCGCTGTTTCTACTTGTGCTTTCCAAAGTCGTACTTCGACTATGTCAGCAATCTTATGGAGTTGAACTGGTTCATCTCCCCCTTCTATTGTTCCTTCTAGCAGGGGTGCAGTGGAGACTCTACGGCTAGACCAAAGTGCCTACTCCACTCCTTGGAGCTTGATCTCAAGTCTATTTTACATTTTCTCCTACTTAGCTTCCTACTTTTATGTTATCTCTTCTATAGCTTAATTCATAGTTGCGAGGAGGAAACTGAAGTCATCTAGATTGAGCGTGGTTTGTAGCTTAGTTATGGGTGCTTTCAATTTCTTCTAGGAGGAAGGTTTTGGGAGTGAACCCTTCCTCTTATTTATGATTTCTACTTCATCTTTTGTCCTTTGTTCAACTTCTTCACCATCACCTCCTTGATCTAGTGTAATGGAAGTTGTCCTCATAGGAAAGCTGTCTATATCATGGAATTCCTCAGTCTTCTTCATCTTCTTTGTTTTCTATGTCTTACTGGGCCCAGGTATATCCTACGTAGCTTCTGGGCTATCGATGTCGGACATTTTTGTGGGGTCTACTGAAACAAGGAGGTTCATCGACCATTCCTTGGTGATCTCCTCTAGGTCTTCTTCTATCATCTTATAATAAGACTGAAGTTGTTCCTTGTGCTCATCAGGACACGCTATAATATATATGAAATGGCGGTCCATGCTGAACTTCATCAAAGGTCAAAATTTGTGTAAAGTATTCAAAGTCATGCGAGGCTCGGACTGGATGGCGAGCTTCAACTGGGTATAGTAGGTGTGGAAGACAGCATAGGATTTCCACTGCTTGTTCATATCATTTGAGTACCATAGTGTATTGAAATTCATAGCCAAATGTTCAAAGGGGTCGATGTCCGGGAAGGTTGCACCTTCTGGTAGCTCCCATGCAATGAAAGCTATAAGTATTAAGAGCCAACTAAAATGGAATTCATGTCCCTGATCCTAGGTTTCTCTACAATCAATCTCGAGTTGGTTCACCAGGTACTTTTCCCAATTCATATGTAGTCCCTCTACGCACTTCCCTGTGAGGTCGACTACAAAGCCAGATACTTGCATTGGTCGATTCTTGCATACCAACTTCCCTACGATCAGTTGATAGGAGAGGTGCACTGCGCCACTTTCAATAGAAGCTACCTTGTAGCCTCACACGCCTTTCTCAACTTCACCATAAGCTTCTTTGATCTTCTGAGCAAGAGCATGATCCACAGTCTTTCCAAGATAGTAATCATGGGGATCAGGGCCCTGCGTACTAAGCTCTGTGATCCGATTGATCAAGGCCAGATCCATAGTGATGCGTTGGTTCAGCCATAGGTATCCTTTGTGGTAACAGGATATCAACAAGTTTACACACGCGTTCACTTCTTGGTGTCTGCCAAAGTGCGAAATATTCATCACGTTCAACAATGTAGACTGCATGAGGTTCTAGGTCGATGAATGCATGATAATCTTTGAATTCTTGACCTTGGTTCTAGTTAGGTACTTGTACGGGGCAAGAATGTTGTAAACTTCATGATCCCCTAGGTTGAAGTCGCTAAAATTCAATGCTTCAAGATTTTCTTGATCTACGCAGACTGTGCCTACCCCTTTCAACAGGTACCCAGTGACTAGAGTGTACTCAAAGTCTCTAGGCACACTGTCTCTGTTGATCTCACCGTTCAGAGGTGGTATGTAAGCAGGTAGGATGGATGGAACCAACTTTGCGTTGGCCAGATCATATTTATGTTTGGTTCTTCTTTATGCACCAACTCATGATGTTCCTGCTCGAGCAGTCAATGGGGAGGCTTGCGCTCCTCTCGTTGATGATGCCTGTAAACCTGTAGACAATCCTCTCTCTGAAATGACTTTTTCGACTCTGAGGCTAGCGAGTAACTCTCTAACAGATTCTTCAGTTTTTCTAAATTCATCGAACATATACGCTCAGGATCAATATCTTGAGTTCTCAAAGTGATGTAGGTACTTGTTAGTGATATTTCTTGTAGGGGGGGCTAGAATGCAAAAGAAAGGGTTAAAAACCCACTTGTCGTAAGTTTTGGATGATAATGCGCCCATGGTAAGTAACGAGCAAGTCCGAACGACAACAATTCACGTGCCCGGATCAACGGGGCGTATGGGATTCCGGACCCCCCCCCCCCNTTGGACCCCCCTTGCCTTTCTACCTTTAAGCGGAGGGGGGGGGTCTAGAATCGCGGACGTAGCTTTTCGACAGCCGAGATCGACGTGCCCGGATCAATGGCGCTTGGACAATCCCGTCCTTCTCAGCTACTTTGTGTTTAGCCATCGTGGGCCCTTCTCCCGTCATGTCATCCTCCAGAACCGCCTTTCCCCTGCTGCCGCATGTCATCTGTCCTCCTCCACTCTTTCGTCCAGATGGCCCTTTCCCCGTCTCATCATCCACTCACCACCTGCCACGTTTCCTTTTCCCTCCACGTCAGCCTCCCACTAAATCACGTCTATCACGTCTACTCTCCTTCCTACTCCGCTTATATATTTTTTGCCCTGTGTCATCCCCTGCCGCCTCTCTCACACCTCATTGCTTCTTACTTCGCCTCTGTGGTCCGACCCCATCACTCCATTGCCAAGCCCCACCTTCCGCGTTGGCCTCCATACCCATCCTTCAATATATTCAGTTATTCCAGGTGGCAGCGCGAGGAGTCTTCCATATCCCAAAGTGTTGAGTTGGCCAGGTCATCCTCAATCCCCATGAAGCAGTTATTGAGGCAGTTGGTGGTGGTTAGACATCGTATCAGCCATAATGGGAAGGTCCAGCAATTAATTAAAGGCACGTCGATTCGCCGATGAAACTGTCAGAAGATCGATCGCGTCTGCCATAAGTTGCACAACTATTCAAAGATTGCGGCTGTAGATTGTCAGAAGCCATGCAGATGCAAAGATTTTAATGCTACGTCTCGATTTTGTTGTTGTTGCTAGTTTGAGTATATGAAGGCGTTTTTGCCATTTTTGTATCTATCGGTGGTAGAGCTAAGCTCCCAACTATAAATTTTTAGCAAACATTCTGGTTTCCTGGTCATGTATCTTTGTTTGAGACTTCTTGGTTTATGACAAACAGTTCTCCTTTTTCATCTATGTTTCACCTCATGCCAGGGAGTTCATAGTCGAAGGATTCGTGTGGATTATTGCAATTTTGTTATGATAAAGGATTTTTTGTGACATTATTATATTCTCTGGTTCTGTGTGTTTGAATGTAAAATGATTTTGCATTCGGATGCTTTCTTCTCCAGTCTGTTACAAACCAGATGTTTATGATAGACCTTCGCACTCTTTCCTCTACTCACCCTTTATTGCAACTCACTGTTTGAAGTTTATCAAGACCTCACTCGTCCATGCATGCCTGGCCTAGTTTCTGAGTTGAGATGATATTGTTCTGAGTTTTCCTCCATTTGATCACCCTTTAAACAAATCGTAACATTAAACTGATGGGTGTCAGGCTCTGCTCCTGCAAGCAATCCAGAAGTGACATCTGGCACCAACATTTCTGGTGCCGTTGTCGGGGATGAAGTTGAATTTGTTCCCCGGGATTAAACGACAAAGATTAAGCTGATTCTGAAGGTGCATCAGATATCAGAACTTGAATATTGCTACTGTGCACCTGGTGACTCCATTGTGATGACTCCACTGCAGCGAACCCATTGGATTAGTTGTGGCTTCCCGCGGCAGACACACGTGGTCCCATACACAACTGCCTCTGGCTACAACTGAAGAAAATCCGTAGGTGATTCTCAAAAAAGGAAAGGCTCCTCAAGGAGAAATATCTGCCTCTGAATCAGGTATTTCCCCACCTCCTTCCGTAAAAACTCCATTCTCTTACTCTCATCTTTCGAGTCGTCCTCCCTCTGAGGTTTCTCGTTTCTTGAATTTTGGGAGTGTTCCTGCTGAGTTTTATCCTCCTGGTCTGATACCAGAAAGAGAGATCCTTGTCACTCCCCCCTCCCTGGAAGTAGTGCCTCAGCATAGGCCTCATGCCTCAGAAGGTTTCACCATCCCTCCTTTTATTACAACTGTTGCACGGAGAGAAGCATCTGTACATTCAGGTCCCTTAGACCTCTCTCTGTTTTCCCCGTCGTCTCCTTCGAGAACCTCTTTTCCGACATCTCCCGTTCACACTCCTTCTCCTCCAAGTTCTCCTCCACCTAATATCCCTATGGCTGGTGCTAATCCCCCTCTGAATAGAATGGATGCCATAGTCACCGCTAGATATGCTCCCTTAATACTACCTCATCCCATGAATCCTCTCCCTGCTGGAGACTACTTGAAGTACATGCCCAAGTTCACTGGGGAAGGGGACATAACTATAGAAGAGAACCTGGCTGCTTTCTACAGTTATGCAGACAATCTGAACATTGAAAATGAAGATGTCTGGATGAGAGTATTTGTTCAGATCTTGGATGGTGAGGTTAGGAAGTAGTTTAGGGGACTGGCCCCTGGATCTATTGCTGGAATTGAAGCCCTGGATAATGTTTTCCTGAGGAAGTGGGGAGATAGGAAAGATTACATATATTACATGACAGAGTTTGGGTCTCTGAAGAAGATGGAAGGAGATTCTGTTTCTGACTTCTCCAAAACATTCAATAAAATGTATAACAAGATTCCTACGAAGATAAAACCCTCAGAGGCCTCTGCCCAAATTTCCTATGCTGGTGCATTTGACCCTGATTTCTGTCTTTTATTAAGAGAAAGAAGAGCTACCTCTTTAGCTCAAATGAAAGATGCAGCTATAGAGGTGGAATCCAACATATTAGCAGCTGACAGACTGAGGAACAGGGCCGATGCAGACAGAAGAAAGGGAAAATTAGAAGCCTCAACTTCCGGCCCATCACTGCCCCACCCTCAAGTAAATGAGATGACCCAGGTGATGAACTTTCTGAAAGAAGAGATGGAGAGATTGAAAGTGGAAAGGAAACAAATGAACAAGGGCCCTCAGAGCACCAAGAACAGAGCAGGTTTTAGAAGGCCAAACAATTTTGCTCCTCCAACTATGCACAGAGAAAAGGAAAGAGACAGAGAAGACCAAAGAATTCATGCCCCTTTTCAGAACAATTTGGTGGCCAATGAGGAAGAAAGAGAAACAGATGAGCTTGATCCTGAGATCCATTGTTTAGAAGTCACTCCCCCTTTCCCTCATCTAACCCAAGAAGCGTACGAGGAGTCTCTCATAAACAGTTAGCTAAACGAATTGAGAAAGGGAGACAAGGTTAGCGGTGGTCGAGGTAGGTATAACCTGAGATCCGACAAAAAGGCAGCAGTACCCGATGTTCCAGAGCATCCCACTAGAGCAGAGAAGCCTACTAATGAGGTAGCAGATAGTCACAGAGGTAAGAAGGCCCAATCACTTTCTCCCATTGTCCAAAATCATGTTTCTGAAATTAGAGAAATTCCAAAGCTTTCACCTTCTTTTAATTTCGAGCATGAGATTCAAAAGATCAGAATCCCTGTACCCCTCACCGAGCTAATTAAACATGGTGAATTCAAAAATCTCTTCTCTGACCTTTTGAACTCTGAGGCCTCATACCCTTCCACAGACTTCATAAATCTCCAAGATGAAAATCCAGCAGTTGTCCTAGGCCCCATGGTGGAAGACAGAGATGATTCATCCCGTCCCTTCTACACCTCCCTGAACATACATGATAAGGCACTGCACAACTGTTTGATGGATTTAGGGGCCTCTCACAACCTCATGCCTAAAACCGTCATGGAAGAATTAGGAATGGAAGTCACCTGAGCCTATCATGACCTCTATTCTTTTGACTCCAGGAGAGTGCAATGTTTGGGAGTCATCAAGGACCTGGTAGTCTCCTTGTTTTAGCTTCCCATGAAGAGTATGGTCATGGATATTGTGGTAGCTGATGTTCCCCCCAAGTTTGGCATGTTGTTGTCNGTCAAGATCTTGGATTAAGAGACTTGGAGGGACATTACAGATGGATCTCACATATGCCACCATTCCAGTCTTTGGAGGGGAACATAGGAGATTGTACAGAGAAGCCCAGCTAGCCTACATTGTCAGTGATGAAGCAAACCCCACTAATCACCCCATCTTTGCACTTGACACTGGCTTAGGGTCTAGCTTGTTACAGGTCACTGAGACTCCTGAGGCCCCTTTGCAAATCAGAAAACAGTCCTTTATCAATCAAGGGATGCCTCCTCCCACCACCTCTATTTGGAAGATGTTCTTTGATGGAGCTTCTTCCAGTATAGGTGCAGGTGTCGGGGTGGTATTCATATCCCCTTCTCAAGAGACCATATCTCTGTCATACAAGCTAGAATTTGAAGTCACTAACAACGTGGCAGAGTATGAAGCTCTGGTTCTAGGATTAAGAGCTGCAAAGAAAATGGGAATTAAGGACATGGTTGTGTTCGGAGATGCAGAATTGATTGTCCAGCAGGTCAAAAACGTCTATCAGGCCAAGCATCCTTGACTCAAGAATTACAAGAACGAGGTATGGGATCTAGTTGATAATTCTTTCTTGGCTTTCAACATCTCTTTCATTCCAAAGGAAGAAAATGCTCCAGCCGACTTTTTAGCTTTCACAACTAGTTTGCTCGAAGTTCCTACACTGCCCACTGTCAGATCTGATGTTGAAATAAAATACAGACCCTCTGTACCAGACAATGTCAAGCATTGGAAGGTATTTGAGGATGATTAGGAGATCGAAAAATTTCTCCAATCCATTGATGACTTTTATGCATCACACATAGATGAGGATCCTGACGTGGAAGGTGACCATCACCCTGAGGGGTTTTTGAATGAAATTGCTAACCACCAAATTATTCAACTACCGAGCAATCACATACCAAAAGGTATGATCCCATTAGAAATATTGTTCGATGGAAATGATGTGGCAGTAAGGGGAAGAGTTTCAGGTGATGATGCTGATACAGCTGAGTGCAACATAGGCACACCAGAGGAGCCTAGGTTTGTCAAACTGTCAAAAAGTTTGACCAAAGAGCAGAGGGCTGAATATACTGAGTTGCTGAAGGAGTTTGCTGATGTGTTCGCATGGACCTACGAAGACCTTAAGACATATGACACATCAGTCATTGAGCACAAGATCCCACTGAAAGCAGAGGCTAGGCCTTTCAAGCAGAAGCTGAGACAGATAAATCCCATGCTGCTACCTGTCATGGAGAGGGAAGTGAAGAAGATGCTAGATGCCCAAATCATTGTCCCCTTGAGATACTCCGTCTGGGTGGCCAATTTGGTCCCAATGAGAAAGAAGAATGGAGAAATCAGACTCTGTGTCGATTTCAGGAACCTGAACAGAAGTTCAAGGAAGGATAATTATCCCCTGCCCAGCATGGAACATATATTGTAGAAGGTCACTGGCGCATCCAGAATATCTATGATTGATGGATTTTCTAGTTATAATCAGATATCAGTCATGCCTGAGGACAGAGAAAAGACGACCTTCACTACTCCTTGGGGCACGTTCATGTATGCCAAAATGCCTTTCGGATTGATGAATGCAGGAGAAACATTTCAGCGAGCTATGGACATAGCCTTCATCGGAGAGAAAGATAATTTTTTGGTGATTTACCTAAATGACATAACAGTCTTCTCCAAGACTGATAAAGAGCACCGTTTCCATTTGAGGAGAGCTTTTTCGAAGTGTCGCAGGTTTGGCCTTTCCCTGAATCCCAAGAAATCATTGTTCGCTATGCAAGAACGGAAGCTGTTAGGCCATATAGTGTCAGCAGAGGGGGTGAGAATTGATCCTGATAGGGTAGAAGGACTTCAGACCCTGCCACTTCCCAGATCTAA
Source organism: Picea mariana (assembly GCA_032191745.1). Taxonomy (NCBI): domain Eukaryota; kingdom Viridiplantae; phylum Streptophyta; class Pinopsida; order Pinales; family Pinaceae; genus Picea; species Picea mariana. The sequence continues at coordinate 22,988 of JASDQU010510018.1, read as the reverse complement.
GAAGGAAGTTTAGGCCTTTTTGGGGAGGATAAATTTTCTGAGGAGGTTTGTTTAAAATTTTGCTGAGTTGGTGAAACACATCACAGCCATGATTAGGAAGGGAAATGAAGTGAAATGGACTGCTGAACCCAGGGAATCTTTTAACCAAATAAAGAAGGCGTCGACTGAGGCACCTATGCTAATCAGTCCCGATTATTCCAAAGATTTTCTGATATTTTCTTTTGCTTCTTGTGATACAGTAGCAGCAGTCTTATTGCAGAAAAACGATCAAGGACAAGAGTAGCCTATTGCCTTCTTTAGCAAGTCATTGAGAGATGCAGAGCTCCAGTACGAGATCATGGAGAAGCAGGCCTATGCCCTGGTGAAATCCCTCAAAGATTTCAGAGTCTATGTCTTGCACTCAAAAATCATTGCATATGTCCCTTCGGCTTCTCTGAAGGACATTCTCATACAACCCGACATAGACTGGAGGAGAGGTAAATGGATCACCAAGATCCTAGAGTTTGATCTGGAGATTAAGCCCACCAAGCTGATAAAGGGGCAATGTTTAGCCAAGTTGCTGGATGAATCAAATTGCAGGGCCTTGGGAATCAATTTCATCAATGAGCAAGCTGAGTCATCCAACAGGGGTTCCCCACTAGCAGCGTGCACCTAGTACAAGGATATCTTGTATTTTCTGCAAGAATTAAAGCCTCCTGATGGATTGGGGAAAAGTAAAGCCAGAGCTCAAAAACTCAAAGCGGTCAGGTATTGCCTCATTGACCAAACCTGGTATTGGAAAGACCCTCTGGGCATATTACTAAGGTGTCTGGACCAGCAGCAGGCACATAAGGTTATGTTCGATTTCCATAGCGGTCTCTGTGGAGGTCATCATTTTTGAAAGACCACAGCTCATAAGATCCTTCAGGCTGGATATTACTGGCCCACCTTATTTCCTAATGTCTGCAAGGAAATCAGAGCTTGCATTAAATGCCAAAAATTCTCAGGAAAGCAGCAGCTCAAATCCCTGCCATTGAAACCTGTGGTAGTCTCAGCACCCTTTCAACAGTGGGGATTGGACTTCATCGATAAAATTCATCCTCCCTCAAGTGGTCAGCACCAATGGATTTTGACTGCAACCGACTACTTCACCAAATGGATAGAAGTTGTCCCTACCAGAGGCACTTCTCACAAAGTGATTATCAGCTTCCTGGGAGATATTATATTCATATTTGGTTGCCCCAACATAATTGTTACTGATAATGCCTCTCCCTTTTGGTCTGAGCCTCTGGTCAAATTCTGTGAATAGTTCCAGATTGCACTGATTCACTCCACTCCCTACTATCCTCAAGGAAATAGACTAGCAGAGTCCTCCAATAAAATCCTAATCAAGCTTATCAAGAAGCTACTGGAGGACAATAAAAGGGCCTGGGACTCAAAGCTCAAATTTTCTCTTTGGGATGATCGGGTCACAACCAAGAAATCCCTGGGCCTCTCACCCTTCCAACTTGTTTATGGAATAGAGGTCGTTTTCCCCACTCAGCTTGCCTTACCTGTGGCAAATTTCCTCCAGGACTTTGAAGGAGAACCCAACCATGTGCTCAGAAGGATTCATCAGATGGTGGAACTGCAGCAGATTAGAGTACAGGTCATGGACAGAGCCTACAATCATCAGCAGAAGATCAAGCAAGCTTTTGACAGGAAGAGCAAAAAGAAAGAATTCGAGCAGGGTGATCTGGTACTCAAATGGGATGCACCCAGGCAGGAAAGGGGGAAACATAATAAATTTGATGCCCTCTGGTTCGGGCCTTTCAATATCCTTGAAGTATTTGCAAACAACACTTACAGGTTGCAGGATCTGGAAGGCAAAGAAGTTTTCAGCAGCCCAATAAATGGGCATTTCTTAAAAAAATGTTTTATGTGCGCCACAGTCAGCTCTTTTTGTTTTGTTTTGTAAATATTGTTTCTGTTTTTGTTTTTCGGACTAATAAATGACTCCATAGCCCAATAGCAAAGGCATTGAATCTGAAAAAGAGTTCTTAGAGCATCACAGGGATGACTCTATCCCCCATGGAGCCAAATGTTAGCGATATTTCTTGTAGGGGGGGCTAGAATGCAAAAGAAAGGGTTAAAAACCCACTTGTCCTAAGTTTTGGATGATAATGCACCCATGGTAAGTAACGAGCAAGTCCGAACGACAGCGATTCGTGTGCCTGGATCAATGGCGTGTATGGGATTCCGGACCCCCCCCTCCTNAACGGTCCAGATCAGTGCACCTGGATCAACGGCGATAAAGGCAATTCTGGACCCCCCTTTCCTTTCTACCTTTAAGCAGAGGGGGGGGGGTCTGGAATCGTGGACGTAGCTTTCCGACAGTCGAGATCGACGCACCCGGATCAATGGATCTTGGACAATCCCGTCCTTCTTAGCTGCTCTGTGTTTAGCCAACGTGGGCCCTTCTCCCGTCATGTCATCCTCCAGAACTGCCTTTCCCCCGCTGCCGCATGTCATCTGTCCTCCTCCACTCTTTTGTCCAGATGGCCCTTTCCCCATCTCATCGTCCACTCACCACCTGCCACGTGTCCTTTTCCCTCCACGTCAGCCTCCCACTAAATCACGTCTATCACGTCTACTCTCCTGCCTACTCTGCTTATATCTTTTTTGCCCTGTGTCATCCCCTTCCGCCTCTCTCACACCTCATCACTTCTTACTTCGCCCCTGCGGTCCGACCCCATCACTCCGTTGCCGAGCCCCACCTTTCGCGTTGGCCTCCATACCCGTCCTTCAAGCTATTCAGTTATTCTAGGTGGTAGCGCGAGGAGTCTTCCATATCCCAAAGTACTGAGTTGGCCAGGTCGTCCTCAATCCCCATGAAGCAGTTATTGAGGCAGTTGGTGGTGGTTAGACATCGTCTCCGCCATAATGGGAAGGTCTGGCAATGAATTAAAGGCACATTGATTCGACGATGAAACTGTCAAAAGATCGATCGTGTCTGCCATAAGTTGCATGACTATTCAAATATTGCGGCTGCAGCTTGTCAAAAGCCATGCAGACACAAAGCTTTTAATGCTACGTCTCGATTTTGTTGTTGTTGCTAGTTTGAGTATATGAAGACATTTTTGCCATTTTTGTATCTATCGATGGTAGAGCTAAGCTCCCAACTGTAAAGTTTTAGCAAACATTATAGTTTCCCGGTCATGTATCTGTGTTTGAGACTTCTTGGTTTATGACAAACAATTCTCCTTTTTCATCTATGTTTCACCTCATGCCAGGGAGTTCATAGTCAAAGGATTCACGTGGATTATTGCAATTTTGTTATGATAAAGGATTTGTTGTGACATTATTGTATTCTTTGGTTCTCTGTGTTTGAATGTAAAAGGATTTTGCGTTCGGATGCTTTCTTCTCCAGTCTTTTACAAACCGGATGTTTATGATAGACCTTCGCACTCTTTCCTCTACTCACCCTTTATTGCAACTCACTATTTTAATTTTATCAAGACCTCACTCGTCCATGCATGCCTGGCCTAGTTTCTGAGTTGAGACGATATTGTTCTGAGTTTTCCTCCATTTGATCACCCTTTAAACAAATCGTGACATTAAACTAATGGGTGTCAGGCTCTGCTCCTGCAAGCAATCTAGGAGTGACATCTGGCACCAACAGTACTGTAATAGGGTAGAGAGTAAGAGTGGAGTAATCACTATTCACAATTCATGTAGCCTGCGGGCTCAAATTCACATTTAAAAAAAGTGTATTCCATGCATGGCACGATAGAATAAGTAAGTAACTCTCTAATGGATCATTGTAAAGGATATGGGTCTTCATTAACTCTTGTTATGTCCGTTATGGCGCAGCCTAATGGTCTGGTGATGAGCTATCAATGCTTTTCGATCCATTCAGAGTGATAGTCGAATGGATATATCGACCTCCAAAGGCTATATTGCTTCGCTATGGCGAAGTGACCCATGTCGTTATTCTGATATCCCAGTGAAGCTCCAATTTTGCAAAGTTTCTTTCAGCAAGGTACCCTCAGGCACCTGCTGTAGCTTTTCAATCTTAGCCTTCTTCTTATTCAACTTTCTAGCCTTCTTTCCAGTGAGCTTCGTGTCGGTGGTTATTTTCCTATTCTGATTCTTATTTTCCTTGAACATAGGCACTTCGCGTTGTTGAAATTCTTTCCCAGGGCTCAGGGGTAATACCTCTTATTTATCTAGGGTAGGTCCTTTAGTCATCTGTGAATTCTCAAATGTTCTTACAGCTTTGACATTTGGGTTTCTAGCACTGAGTAGCTTCGATATTTTCTCTCGTTCCTCAATCAACTATGCAATCTTTCTAGTCATGAAGTCTTTTAACTCTTGTCTCTGTTGTTATAAAACCTTTTCTTCTTCCTTCTTTCTGACCTGGTCTCTTTCAATCCAAGGTTTTCCAAGTAACATTGTAAATGGGGCATTGTTCTCAATAAATTTGATAAACTCAAAATCTTCCTCTATCAAAGTTCCATTAACATTCGTAGATGTCTGAGTGAGCCTTACACATAGGTTCACCAGCTTTCCTTTGAAGAACCCTATTCCTACTAGGGATGGAATCATAGCAGGCCTCCCTATAGCTTCCCAAGTTCTCTTCATCATAATATTCACTTGTGTTTCCTCATCCAAAATGCAGTCAATGTCGAAGTCTCCTATTCTTACCTCAATGCATTCTTTTTCCTTAAATATCTCTGATAACCTAACATGTCGGTGGTCATTCAAGGTGTCTTTCATCTGTACTAACATCTTCTCTGATTCTTTCTGGGGTTCTGCTATTTCTGGATCTTCCTTCGGGTTCTCCTAGTTCAGATTCATTCTTTCCAGCTTAGCAATCATTCTAGGGCAATCCAACACTTTGTGGTCCATAGATTTGCAACAGAGACAACTAAGTCTTCCAATAGGGCATTCCTTAGCCAAATGGCCTGGTATTCTACAACTGTAGCAAAGGGTTAATCCTCTCTTTCGTTTAAATGGTCCCCAACTTCTTATGTACTGCACACCAGGATCATGGTAGCTAACCTGTAAAAAAATCTTTCTAGGATCCTGCATCCATTTGTTAGTCCAAACATCCTTTCTATGCATAGGTATAACATATCTATCATTATGATTATCAGATCTGTTCATATCAAACTTTCTTTCATCTACCAGTGCCCTAGTTTTCAAGTTGGGACAAAGTCCATCAAACATACTTAGATCCATACTTTAGAAACAAAAAAAAAAAAAAAAAAAATCATTTATCTTACTTCTATAGAGCACAAAGATTTCAGATCTAAAACATTTAACTATTCTCACCTTTATCAGAGCACAGAGCTTACATATCTTACCTCTTTTCTGTAGATATGAATTCTTTTCCTCATAAACTTATACTTTTACCTTTCTTAGAGCACAAAGCGTTCAGATATTGTTTATTTTCTTCAGATCTGGCCTTATTTCTTTCACATTGCACTTCTTTCTTTTAACACATAGCTTATAGACCAGTAGAATACTACGCACTAGGTCCCATATCTACACACAGAGATTTTCACAATTTTAGGATGAATCTTTGCATAGAGCTTCCCCTTTCTCAGTTCCCAGCAATCACAGTTTCAGGTCTCGGCAACAGAACCATTTGTTGGCACAGGGGTAGACCCGAGATTCAACGCTACAACAACGCACCAAAAAAACCCTAACTACCGGCCCTTTCGACAACACCTGTGAAGCAGATGAAGTCTCACCCAAGGTAGAGGTAGGGGTGATTGGAAGACTCAGGTGCCTACAACCTTAGCTAGGACATAGATCTGTGATTATATTACTTACAGCGCACTTAGCATCAATCATTCCTCAGTATACATTCCTTATTATACTTTGCAGAAAGCACAGAGCATCATAGTATTCACTAGATCTAAGGTATTTCATCACTTAGAAATAGTAAAACAGATCAGATCTAGTAGATCAACACTAAGCACCTTCATATATGTTCGATCTAACATTCATACACATCTAAGAAGAAAAAATCTTAAGTATATCTATCTAAATACATCAAAGCACTTGGCAAAAGCAGAGATAAACATATCAAGTCGAAGCATAGAGCATAACACATAGATTTACATGGTTCACCCCCACCCTGGGGCTACATCCACCAAGTATTCTTCTTCTTTATTAGTGTCTTCAATCGGTTACAGCACAGAGCTATCAAAATCCTATTGCTCCTAGGATGGAAGATATGCGTAGCTCGCTAGATCCTTCTTCCTTGCGCTATATCATAAATCCTTCTACAATAACTTGCACTTAGCCTCTTACAGTCATGCACAGAGCTCTTAGCACTTAGCTTTTTGGCCTAACATCACATAGATGTCAATATCTACTTAGATCATTAGCCACCTATTTATACATTACAAAATTGGGCCTAAACATGGGTAAACCCACAAGCCGACATCCCTTTCCTGTTACATTATCCCAAAATCCCAAAAAGGGACCCAAAGTGGGCCGAGATCTCATGATCTCTTCTTTGCTTGGCGCTTCATATTCGATAGGGTGTCGGAGTCCCAAAAATGGTCAAATATGACCAAGTATCTTCCAAAACTTGGTCAAGGGCCAACACACGGTGCCACCAACCAATTCGTCGGCAGGCGCGACGACTCAACCAGAGCCAGGCTAGGTGTTAGTAGAAACAAATGCCCCTAACCCTATGACCGAGTTCATAAATGTATATAGTGATGATGAGAGCCCAAATGCATCCCATAGAACCCCGGTGCATATAGAGGAAGAAAGGGGACCTAAGAAAACGTCATCTTTTGTTCCCAATGTTTAAAGTTTGGAGGTTCCACAAAAGGAGAAAGAAGCTGAAAGCAGCCTCGACACAAAGATGTCTGATGCGTCGAAGACCCAAGCAGGAAGTCCTAAGGAAAAGTCAGAATTGGATGAGCCAAAATAAGGAGCCCCACTAAAGGAAGTCTGCACTGCCATGGTCGATGTACAAGTAAGTGTTGAGCCCACTCTCGACACATCTATTTCGCTCGATAATCAGATCCTTGACAAATGACAAGAAGAGGTTAGGCCTTCGGAGAAAAATAAAGAGGTTCAAGAACCTGATCTTGAACAAATATATACCACTAGAAGTATGGGAAACACATTCACATGGGGTGATCAGCAGATTTTCAAGATGGTAGATGAGGTAGTAGATATCTATGTGATCTCCTATGATCAAAAGAGAAAGGCCATCATCCAAAGGACCACAAAGAAAAGGAGGATCACATTGGATCACTCCATCCTTGTCACTACAGAGGAGAACTTGATAAACACAGAAAATGCCTGAACATCAGAGCTTCTCAACATGGGGATGGAGATCTCGGAAGCCACCTGGGACAGAGCCAAGCGAGATGAGATGGAGCTGACTGCCACCCGAAAAGAAATAGAGCATCTATGCCACCTAGAGGAATACTATCAAGGTGCCACTCAAAATGCAGTATACACAGAAGACCATTCAAACATTATTATGAAAAATTCACAAAGGAGTGACAATGGTTTATGGAGAAGACAACCAAGTTCTAGGAGGATAATCTCATGGCATTCACTATCGGCAAGGACATGGAATGATGGCATGAAAGGGTGCAACAATCCACTGAGAGACTTGAATATATTGATGCAGTTCAACAGGGCCGAGAGAAAGAAGAACACGACATCCAGACATTGAGAAACATCAGTCTTGATCGCATGAAGCGATCAGCCGAGTATTGGGATAAGATGTCTCAGGAACCACACCAGAAGATTCAAGAGCATTTGGTCAAATGTGAGAGACATTGGGGAAAGATAAACAAAGCGATGAAAGACATCAGACTCCTTGAGTTCGGTAACCTCGACGATTTCATTTACTTGCATGATATAGTCACATCGTACGCTAGGAAAGATGAATTGTGGGCCGAAGAGCTAGAAAAGATGACCGATATAGCGTTGGGGCAAGTACAAATATTTGTAGAACACCCGATTAGAGCTCAGACTGTGCTACAACAGTTAAACGCCTGTCTAGTAAAGTACAGGGCACATGCAGTGGAGATTAGAGGATTTTACGTGGCTCGGATGGAGCCGCACAGATTCCCATGGACCCAAACTTGCGAAGATCTATTCATCAGTTGGTGTGAATATGAGAAAAGTCACCCTTTCAAGGGATAGGATGAGTTAACCATTAAATAAATTGTTAGAGGAAGACACCACATGGCGAATTTTGTTTTTCTTAAACTACACTTAGCCATTGTTTTCAGATGAATTTTAGATTATAAATAAAGGCTTCGACTGATTAATGAAGGGTCGATGGTTTGTTGCAAGAACTCTTTATTTCTGGCTGTTAAGAATTATTTTGAAGCTCCCTTTAATTGAGAAGTCCTTCTGGACCAAAGACGAAGTTGTTTTCATCAACTGCGTGTGTGAGTGGACGTGTAGAAGAACTATTTCCTATCTCATTTTCATGAACAGATGTAACAAGTAAGAGCTACCGAATATATTGTCAAGTTATCTAGTGAAAGTGCTTCGTTGTTCTTTTCTTTAATGATGAAGATGATGAATCGTTGTGTGATTATGTGATTAATGATCATGGTAGATGAATTATTTTTCTTTCCATTTATCTTATCGCATATGTGTGTTTTATTTCTGATAATTAGAGATCTCAGACAGTAATTGGATGCTCATATGGTTAATGTATTAGTACTAGGCCTGTGGTATAGATTTGTCGTCTGCATGTTTGAGCAACGGGTTATCCCAAGCTCAGCCTTTTCCCTAGTAGTTATAATATTTTTCTTGTTTTGTTACCAAGTTGGTTTATACTGGATTACATCTCACATCGGTCCCACCTAAGAGAAAATACAAAAAAGAGATAATCTAAACTGAAGGAAGAGCCTTCACAAGAAAACATAAAGCTCATCGATAAATTGGCCAGATCGCAAGATATGGAAAACCATTCCAATTTAAACACTGCAGAGTCTAATTGGGCCTCAGTGGCAGGTTTGATTCCTACTATTGAAAATAGGGATTTAGGACCCATCAACAGTAAGTTGGGTAAAACAATTAGAAGATGACTCCTAAATGAAGGCACTTAGAGAGTATAAATAAAAGAGTAAGAGTCATACAGACCCTCGTTCTCTCATAAGGGTTGCGTGACCTCCCGGTCAAGGATCTTCGATTTCCAAGCCAAATCGACTCTCTAAAACCTTAATGGTCTCACTTGTGATTTAACACAGGTCCTTTCAGTCTTTTGGTGCAAGTTTTATGGCACCCGCAACCTCTTCCTTCGTGTTTCTTAACTATCAAGTTTAAGGCGCTATCTCCTCTCCCACTATCCCTCTCTCGTATCTGAGCTCGGGCTATGTCCTCACATAATCATGCAATTGCGGGGTGGCCTAGAGTGGTTTGAGATCACACCACTTTTCTCCCAACAATTCACTAGCAACTGCCACGTATCCCTCTGGAAATACCGTGGTTTTGATTTCGGCCCGCTCCAATATTTTTAAAACACGAGCACCTTCTGTCCCTGCAATTAAGCACAACCATCAATCTTGTGATCTCAAGCATTACCTCTTGATCGACAGTTGAGATCTGTCCTCTTTCTGCCTTGGTAACCTATCATTTAGTGACCCTTTTCCTCCTTTTGTATGCACTCCCAAATCTCCACGGTCTATCAATGCATGCCCTCCTTCCAAACCGATGGCTATGATTGATTTCACCCTTCGTGATTTGGGAGTTTCAACTCTCAAATATTTCTTCCTTCGTAGTACTTCCACTCGAAATTGACTATCTTTTGATGTGTCCCTCATAAATCAACTATTTCGGTTCACTTCTTCTCTTCAGACTTCGAGAGTCTCAATTCCTAAACACTTTCTTTCTCCCGGAGTGGTTTCACCCAAAATTCATGGGTCTCTGTCGTGTGTCCTTTTGAGTCGAACGACTACGATTTATTTTGGCTCTTTGGGGTTTGGGAAATTCAACTCCTCGACTGAAATCCTCAAAGTCACTTTCCCTGAACTCTCATATCTATTGACACATATCTCCCTGACGACCAACGACCAATGTCTACTTTGGCTCTTCGACGATTTTCTCTCTCCTTGTCTACAAACTTTTGAAGTTATAGATCTTGCGCCACCTGTCCCCCTGGATGATGGATGGTCCCTAGCGTCTTCGGGACTTCAGCGAATCCTCACTCCAGTGGGCACATAAAGAGTAAAATCTCATGCACCTTGCCGAAATCCGACGACCCGGAATGATCCCACTCCCTCTTGAACGGATCTTAGTCGATGACTCGTGAAATATTCAAAACCTAGTTTCCATTGAAGATTTCTCCTTATATCTCTCATGATATTTCTCCTTCAAACCCTTTGACTCCTTAGAGGATTACTTCGACACTTAGTGAAATTTCGAATCTGTGAACTCCTTGCAGTCGATTCTTACACAAAACTTAGGTTCTTGCGGGCGACTGTGCACGCCTTGCATCAGTACCTTTGCACTCCTTGCAAATGGAAATTTCATGTTATCTCTTCTGAGATTATGAATTGAAACAGACTTTGTCACTCCTTGTAGTAGATTCTCATGCAAGACTTAAGTTCTTGCGGACGATTGTGCACATCTTGCAATAGTCACTTTGCACTCCTTGTAAAGGGAAAGTTTAACGCTATCTCTTCTGAGCTTCTGAATCAAAACAGACTCTGTCAATGCACTCCTTGTAGACTATATGCACACCTTGCATGAACTCAATGAAGAGAAAAATTGAAACTTATCTAAACACTTCATAGTTTCATATACTCAACAACATAACTCATTCATTCATGAAAACAAAATAACAGGGAATTGTAAACAGTAGAAACACCATGCATTTGATCAATTTTCCTCCATTATATTCATTTAAAAGTAAATGGCTACAACTATGAAAAAACAGCAACTAAAAACTCATCAACAACTAAATCATAGCAATCTCCTACTATCTTAAAGCAGCCTCATTCGGGCATACAACACCTCTATTTATCTCAGAGGGTTCTTAGGGTTCCCTCCAACTACTCGTCTTCTCGAAGAAAAAAAAACCTAACTACTACCTAAGCTCCATTACATTCAATACTAGGAGTGAAACTCCCAGATCACTCATGATCATTCAGCTCCCAAGCATTTGATATTCTTCAGTTTTCAATCATTTCAAAAAGATTTGCAGGAAACACCAACAGTTAAGATTCTAAAATTATTCAAAGGCACACTAAGGTGCTGAGTTGTCTCTCCACGTGTGCTTGCTGACGATGCTCTTACATCATACTCACCTAGAAAAAAATTCATGGACTCCTGTCCATGATCTGCTGCACTGACTTTCTATGCTTCTTGATATCAACTTCATTTTTCCAACTGGCATCTTCTATCGGGTGTCCCTTCCACTTGACCAAATATTCAAAATAGGTCTTCCTCCTAGCCTTCTTGCCAATCCTCTGATCAATGATCTTCTCCATCTGTGGATTTTCTACTACAAACATTTTCTTTTCCCATTGAATCTCTTTCTGATATTTTGTTTCTCCAACTTCATCTTCCTTGTAAGGATACAGGTCTTATATGTTGAATATGGGTGATATGCCCACATCATATGGCAACTCAATCTCATAGGCATTTGAATAAAACTTCCATAAGATCTTACATGGTCCTATATTCTTCATATTCAACTTGTTATATGTTCCCCTTGGGAGCCTTTCTTTCTTGATATGTGTTGGAACCTGATCTCCTACTTCAAATTGAAGCTCTCTACGATGTTGATGAACTCTGCGCTTGTACTCTTGGCTAGAGTTCTGCAAATTCTCTCTGATCTGGCTATGGAGCTTATGCATTTCTGCAGCAAAATATTTTTCTCCAGCTCTTCTGATCTCACTCTGTTCGAAGTATCTCAACTCAGATACTCCTCTTGGCTACATTCCATACAGTATTTGGAATGGGCTCTTTCCAGTGCTCTTGTTTGGTGAGTCATTGTATGAAAATTTTGCTTGTGGTAGAATCTGATCCCACTAACTATGATGCTCAGTGGCCAGACTCCTCAATAAGTTTCCCAAACTTCTGTTCACCACCTCAATCTGTCCATTTGTCTAAGGGTGATAAGCTGAGTTGAAGGACAAATCTGTCCCCAACTTCTTCCACAGTGTTCTCTAGAAATGACCAACGAATTTGGTATCTCTGTGTGAGACAATACTTTTGGGTAATCCATGAAGTCGAACAAATTTATTGAAAAATAAATTTTCAACATGTTTTGGATCACTAGTCTTCTGGCATGGCATAAAGTGTGCCATCTTTGAAAATCTATCCACCACCACAAATATGAAATCATATCCTCTTTGTGCTTTTGGTAGTCCCAACACAAAATCCATGCTTATTTCATCCCAAGGCCTATCTGGTATTGGAAATGGTTGATACAATCGTGTGTTCTATCTTTTTCCTTTTGCATGTTGGAAGATTCTACATCTGTTCACAAACTTTATCACTTATGTTCTCATACCTCACCAATAGTCTGAATTTCTCGATTGTGCAAATGTTTTATCATGGTTGAAATGTCCATCCAATCCTCCACTATGCTTTTCCTTCAAAAGGTTATCCCTCATTTATCATTTTGGTATGCACAACTGATTTCGCTTGAACAAAAATCCCTCTTGAATCATATACTATGTCCACTGGCTTCTGTCTCTTAGCACATGATTTGCACATGCTTCGTATGCTTCCTTGAAATTTGGGTCATCACAATACATATCCTTAAGGTATTCAAACCCTAATGTCTTCACCTGAAACTCCCACAGAATCAAACATCTCATGCTTAATGCATCAACAACATTGTTAGCATTTCCAGAAATATGTTTTATGACAAAAGTAAAATTCTTCGTAAACTCAATCCACTTTGCATGTCTCTAATTCAATTTTTCTTGTCTGGTTATGAATTGTAAAGCCTCGTTATCGCTATACAAGACAAATTCCTTTCGAACGAGGTAGTTCCTCCATTTCTTCAGAGCTTGAATTATGGCATAAATTCTTTATCATGTGTGGAGTACTTTCTCTTAGTCTCATTTAGCTTCTCATTGAAATATGAAACTAGTTTATTATCCTGGCTCAAGACTGCTCCAATTGCAACTCTACTTGCATCACATCTCACTTGAAATGTCTTCCCAAAATTTTGCAAGACCAAAACTGGTCATTCTGTTATTTTCTCCTTCAATATATTGAAGCTCCTCTCGGCCACCTATGTCCATTTAAAATACTTGTGCCTCTTCTTCATTGTATCAATCATAGGTGCACAAATTCCACTGAAATTTATGATGAACTTCCTATAGAAACTTGATAATTCATGGAAGCTTATCAATTCAAACATACTCCTTGGTGATGGCCATTCTTGATTGCTTTCACCTTCTCTGGATCCATATTCAATTCATTTGAAGAGATCACAGAACCCAAGTAAATGAGTTATGTCTTCATAAAAGAGGACTTGTTCATATTTATCAGCAACTTCTCCTGTTGTAGTCTCCTCATCGCTAAGGTCAGATGTCTCAAATGATCCTCTTTAGTCCTTCTAAATACCAATATATCATTTATATATACAACCACAAACTTTCCAATGAAATATTTCAGTATTTCATTCATCAACGTCATTAAAGTACTTGGGGAATTTGTTAATCCAAATGGCATAACAATCCACTCATACAACCCTTCATTTGTATTAAAGGATGTTTTCCACTCATCACCTTCTCTCATCCTTATCTGGTGATATCCACTTTTCAAATATATCTTAGAAAATAAATTTTCTCCACTTAAACAATCCATTAATTCATCCATTCTTGGAAAAGAGAATCTATACTTGATGGTGATCTTGTTAATGGCTCTCGAGTCTATACACATTCTCCATTATCCATACTTCTTTGGACTCAACACAATTGGTACTGTGCATGGACTCAAGCTTTCTCTAACCAAACCCTTGTCTAACAATTCCTGGGCTTGGTTCTTTACCTCCTCATTCTCTTGAGGTGTCAATATGTATGCTTCTTTGTTTGGCAGACTTGATCCTAGTATCAAATCAATATGATAGCTGATACTTCTTATGAGTGGAAATAAGTTAGGAAATGCATCCACTACTATGTCAACAAAATTATCCAGCAAATCATGAACTTCTTTAGGAAAATCATCCATCGAATTACTTGTAAGGACAACTCTAGGTTTCCTCAACACAACAAACTGCATCTCTTGTCCCTTCTTGAATTCACTTAGGAGTTCCTTCCCACTCACGAGAAGTATGCTTGTGCTCTCTTCCTCTTTTACTTTCTTCTCCTCTATTGGCAACAACATGTGTGTCCTACCATTTTTCTCCAAGGTTTAAGTATTTTTTCTCCCATCATGAATGCCATTTTTGTCAAACTGCCCCAACAAAACATGACATACATCCATGAGAATTACATCACACAGAATCTCATCTCTATATCCACCTATTTTAAATTCAAGGCATTGTTTAGTTACCATTACCTAGTGTCCTTTCTACAACCATGATACTTTATATGGATTTGGATGTGTATTTTTATCCAGCTCCAATTTCTCCACCATATCTGTGGATACTAAGTTATCAGTGCTACCACTGTCAATTATCACCTTGCATACTTTGTCTTTAGTCTTGCAAGTTGTCCTAAATAGATTGTTTCTCTACACCGGATTTTCAATTTTTGGCTTTGGTTTTAAGAGAACCTTCCTCAACATCAGAGATCTCCCATCTTCTGCTCCTTCTGCCTCAACATTCAGCTTCTGAGATTCTGAGATGTGAGATTCACCTCCTTCTTTCTTTTTCTCGGTACATTCCCAAGACATGTGTCTTATCTTTCCATAGGCATAACATCTTACTTCTCCTCCTCTGCCTCTTCCTCTTCCTCTAGAAGAACTTCTTCCACCACTTTGTCTTCCTCGGGAACTTCCTCCTCTTTCGAAGTGACTATGTGGTTTATCAGTCTCGTCTTTAGTTTTTTACACCTTGTCACGGGCAAATCCCTTGCCTTTGTTTGGGATTCTACCTCTACCTCATTGGATTTGTTTTCTGGCCAACTTCTCCTCTTCTTTCAGTGTAATCTGATAAGCATCCTCTACTGTCCTTACCGACATCATGTTGATCTCATCCTAGATTTCATATCTCAAGCCATTTATATATCTCGCAACCTTTTCTTCATATTTCTCTATTTGTCCACCCTGATATTCAGCTCGTAGAACTCCTCCGTGTACTCTTTCAGTGTCATACCCTTCTAACTCAGGTTCTGCAACTTCCTAAACAAATTTATCTGATAATCTTTGGGATTGAATTTAGCCTTCATCTTGTCTACCATTCTGTCCTAATTCTTTATCTTATGTTTTCCTTTGTTTCTCCTCTTAACTGTAGTTCATCCCACCATAGTGTTGCATGTCCTTTTAGCCTGGTGAAAACATGTCTCACCTTTTTCTCCTCATCGACATCTTCATAGTCGAAATATTTGTCCATGGATCTTATCCAATACAACAATTATTTAGCATCCAAGTTTCCTTCATACATTGGTATCTCTATCTTTTCTCTAGCTCCCAATTTAACAACCGCTCTCAGCAAGCATTCCCCGACAACATTTTCCCCTGCAACTTATTTGACTTCTACTTCTTCACTCTCTGCATCACTGATGTCCCCAACATTAGGTGACCTCCTCTGCGTTGCCTCCATCACCTCTAATATTTCATGAAGCTCTCTCATTTCTCTTTCTACAACGCGATTGGCTAAAGGTGGATCCACAAGTCTCCTAGGTGGCATTGTGTTGATTGTTTCTCACACAGAGAGTAAAACTTCAAGCTTTCGTTTGCTACCCGAAACAATTTCAGGCTCTGATACCACTTGATGCAGACCCCCCTTCTCTCCTAAGTGTTGCGTGACCTCCTGGTTAAGGATCTTGGATTTTCGAGCCAAATTGGCTCTCTAAAACCTTAATGGTATGACTTGAGATTTAACATGGGTCCTTTCAATATTCTAGTGTAGGTTCTATGGAACCCGCAACCTCTTCCTTCAAGCTACTGAACTCTCAAGTTTCAGGCACTAGCTCCTTTCCCACTAGACCTCTCCTGTATGTGACCTTGGGTTATGTCCTCATGAAATCACGCGATTGCGGGGAGGCCTAGAGTGGTTTGAGATCACATCGCTTTTCTCCCCACAATTCACTAGAAACTTCCACGTGTCCCTATGGAAATACCGTGGTTTCGATTGTGGCCCGCTCCAAGATTTTTACAACCCGATCACCTTTTTTCCTCGTAATTAAGCACGACTGTTGATCTTGTGATATCGAGCGTTGCCTCTTGATCGATGGTTGAGATATATCCTCTTTATGCCTTGGTCAACTATCAATTAGTGACCCTTTTGCTCCTTTCACATGCGCTCCCAAATCTCCATGATCTATCGACATGTGCCCTCCTTCCAAACCGATGGATACGATTGACTTCTCCCTTCGGGCTTCAGGAGTTTCAACTCTCAAATCTTTCTTCCTCCATAGTAATTCCACCTAAAATCAAAGATATGTCAACATGTGTCCCTGACAAATCAACGAATTTGGTTCACTTCTTCTCTTCGGGCTTCGGGAGTCTCAACTCTTAAACACTCACTTTCTCCCGGAGTGGTTTCACCCGAAGTTCATGGGGTTCTGCCACATGTCCTTTTGAATTGAACGACTATGATTTAATTCAGCTCTTCGGGGTTCAGGAATTTCAACTCCTTGACTGAAATCCTTGAAGTGACTTTTCCCAAATTCTCAGATCTATTGACATGTATCCCCCTGGTGACCAACGACCAGTGTCTTCTTTGGCTCTTCGGTGATTTTCTCTCTCCTTGTCTACAAACTTCTGAAGTTGTAGATCTTGCACCACCTGTCCCCTGGATGATGGAAGGTCCCTAGCGTCCTCGAGAATTCGACGAATCCTCGCTCTGGTGGGCACACAGAGACTTAAATTTCGTGCACCTTTCCCAGATCTGACAACTCAGAATGATCTTGCTCCGTCTTGAATGGATCTTAGTCGATGACTCGTGAAATATTCAAAACTTCATTTCCCTTGAATATTTCTCCCGCTATCTCTTGTGAGATTTCTCCTTTGAACCCTTTGACTCCTTAGAGGATTACTTTGACACTTAGTCAAATTACGAATCTATGCACTCTCTACAGTCGAATCTTATGTAAAACCTAGGTTCTCGCGGGCAACTGTGCACGCCTTGCAACAATCCCTTTGCACTCCTTGAAAATGGAAAGTTCACATTATCTCTTGTGAGGTTATGAATTGAAACAAACTCTGTCATTCCTTGCAGTATATTGTCATAAAAGACTTAAGTTCTTATGGATGACTGTGCACACCTTGTAGTATTCAATTTGTACTCCTTGCAAAGGGAAAGTTCCGCACTCACACTAGCTTGATGCCCTCCTGGAAGAGTATTTAAAAGTGTTCAGTAACTCTGAACTATGCTTTCTCCCACACAGTATTTCCTTCCAAGGTACTTAACCACCTTGAAATTTCTCCCTGAGCCTGTGAATTATCCTGGTGTGCCCTTCTGGAAGCTTCCCTTCTAACTCCACCGAGTTCAGATATGCACTCGTTGCGTTGGCCCACATAGTTCTCACTCTTTGTCGCACACTCCTTTCACTTACCCTAGAGAGCCAGACTTAACTCAACACACTCTCAGATAGAAATCGATATCTCTATCCCTGTAGACTATTTCTATCATTCATCTACAATTTAAATGCATGTAAAATACATTCATAACACAACATCCATACACAAAAATTGGAAACAGGAAAAACTGTCATTTTCTGTTAATGGTGGAATGCCAAATTACAATAGTGGATTCCGAGCTACAACTGAGTCTTCGCTCTTTTCATTTCTCCATACAACCAACCAACCCAACCTATCCTACCTATCCTTATAAATGCAATTGGTCCCTTGCAATCCAGCTGGTCCCTTGCAATCCAACTGGTGCCTTGCAATCCAACCTCTACTTTGCAACAATACTAATATTTATACAAGAGGGGATTCTATGAGCTTCCCTCACAAGCTAAACTAACGGTGTCAAATCACAATTTATAACACCTATATAATGGGAAAATTACAATGATGGTAATATGCTCTGAATTAGAGGTAGATCCCTTCTGCCATCAACCACTTAATGGTGACCTTATATCCATCTTGTGCGACGACACAACTTGGCTCTTCTAGCATGTCTTCAATTAATTCCTTAATCACGCTTTTAGATTCTCGAGGCAAAATGAGAGGGCGGCGCCTCTCTTTCCTTAAATGCGCACCACACATGTTAATTAGCTGGCGCATGATAAGGTGGAGCAATGTTATTGTATCATACTCCACGGCTACAAAAATCATGAGCTCCTACTCATGATCTTTCCAGTGTGGGTGAAATCTACCTAGATCCCAAATTCTCTCTTGGAGCTGTCTCTTGGCTCCTCTACTTTGCCATTGCTGCTCCTGCATTTTCCATGTTGTTCATGCAGGTTTCCTTTCATCCAAATTCCTCCTGCTGACCGCTTCCTCTATCGATCTCATCATCAACTTCCTCATCTCCTCAATCAACTCGTCCAACTGCTCCATTGACTAGCTCTTCTGTTGCAGACTAAATCGCTGCACATATTCCTTGTCCATAGGAAAACCATATTGATATCCCAAGTCATCTCCTCCTTTTGTGACTTTATCTCGCCACACTTCTGCATCTTCTGCCCTTGCAGAACTTTCATCACTGAACTGTTGCTCAACTACCACTTCTCCTGACAGATCGACTCCTGTCAGTCCTTCAGCTAGTCCCATTCCATCTTCCTCTAGCTGCAACTCATGCCGGTGTCTCTCTTCTAGCATGGCTATCTCATGGCAGCCACCTTCTGGTTCTATACTGTCTATCCAATCCTCTAGTGCCTTTAACTCTATTTCCCACTAAGTGAGTAACTCAACTAGGCATTCTCCTTCTATTGGGACAGACTTCAGTATCTATTCCTTCCCCTCCATGACAGTCTCATCTTGCTATCCTTCTGTCACATTCACAACATCTGTGCTAGCCTCTTCTCAACCACTTGGCAGGAATATCTCGACTCCTTCAATGATCAGAACGTTCCTATGATCCTTCTCTTTCGTTGTGATGAAAGTTTCTAACTTGTCATCATCTTCATTCACGCGGTCTACAGTTCCACATGAATCTCCTCCTGAGTGAGGTCTTTATTCTGTCTCCTCTTCATCTTTCAACATCTCGTGATGCAAACCCTCAGCTGAGATCACCTCTTCTCCCTTTCCCACCTGGAAATTTGGGACATCTCCTCTACCCACCTAGCAATTTGCGATATCCATCGATCCTTTTTCATTGCCCTCCTAGAAACCTACGATACCCTTGCCAGATCTCTTTCCCTCATGACTGAGGTTTTCAATGTATCTCAACCACCTTTTTAACACCTGTTGCTTCCCTCTGGCCAACAACTTCCGGACAATACAACTAGCTTTTCTCCTCAAA
Source organism: Picea mariana (assembly GCA_032191745.1). Classification (NCBI taxonomy): domain Eukaryota; kingdom Viridiplantae; phylum Streptophyta; class Pinopsida; order Pinales; family Pinaceae; genus Picea; species Picea mariana. The sequence continues at coordinate 3,487 of JASDQU010510018.1, read as the reverse complement.
GGCCATTCATACTTCCAGTTTACCTTTGACTCCTGTTGCATCTTGAATGCTAGCTTCTCCATCTAGGCTTGAATTTCACTAAGCTCCTTATCCATCTCCTCTTTGCTCCTCTATGAATGGACTTCTCCTTGACCATTTTTATGACCTTCAATGGCCATATTCACCCTTTATCTGCCCTCCTAGAAAATATTTTGTTCACCTTGCAACTGAGAGCATCTCCAGCTTCTCCTTCGCTTGAAATATACAAACAAGAATTGCGCTCTGATACCACTCTTGGTATCATAGTATCTCCTTTACCTCCTTTCTCTTTCCTGAGAGAAAAATAAGGCTCTGATACCACTCTTGGTATCAGAGTATCTCCTTTACCTCCTTCCTCTCGCCTGAGAGA
>JASDQU010510016.1:42792-54329 GCA_032191745.1 Picea mariana | reverse complement strand
GCGCCCTCCCTCTATTCCTATGCTTGTGGCTGGTGTAGAACCCTCCTGCACTAAGTAGATCTGAACTAGAATGGTGTGGGGGAGTATTGCATCCCCGAGACCAAGCTTGGGACAAGCTAGGTGGAATCTTTCACCATCGAATCGTCCTCTAGGGTTTGTTAAGTCAAAACCCTCAAAACCCCCAAGGTATGGGCTCTCTAGCTAGAAGCCAGATATCAAAATGATAATCATACATGAATGGATGAATATAGGCCCTTGCCTCTTATTTATAGTTCCTGCATCCCCTTGTCTCTCCAAAGTGACTTTCTTTTTTAATTATTAATTAATTAATTAAATCACTTTAATTAATTAATTAACCTATTTACCTCTGAAAAGCGCCTTATCTCTCCTAGTGGCTTCCATGGCCACTAAAAGTCACTTCTCATCATCCTATCCTGTAGTCATGTTTCTCTTGATTCTAATGAGCTATTACACTGAGAGGTTCCTCCAAGTATTGTGCCCAAAATGACCTCTTCAGTGAATTTAATTAACTTATAGCTCAAAATACTCAAAATCATGGAAATCGTCGGAATGCAACGGAACCAAAGACAACCTGTGCGGAATGGATCATAATGATGAAATGGAATGAGAGATGCAAGCCAGACCCCAAAATACCTCTCAATAATCTCTGTACTCGCTACAACCTCCATCTGGCTACTTTGGTCATCATAACCCTCTGTAATGTAATGTGTCCCAAAGTGGGGACATTACACACTTGTTGAAGGAGGCTTATTTTTGGTGATTTTTGGCATTTTCTTGGTGGAAGGTTTATAACTAGGGTTGGGCTTGATGAATGCTTGGTAAATGTAAGTGAATTTCTGCAATCCTTGCCTTACTTGAATGGTTATAGTATTTTACTTGCATTTTGTTAATGAAATTTGCTGGAATAAACCCTAGGAAATAAGCACATGTTGGTGTCCTTATTTTAATTCCCTACTAGATTATGCGAAGGATCCATTTTATCTTTTGAAGACATTGCTAAGGCGTAGGGTTGCCTACACCTTAGTAAGCCGTTTTCCTTTAGGGTTTGATGGTTGAAGCCTAGGCTTACTAACACTTCACCATCAAATTCTCTTGTCTTTAGCCCTACTATTATCGTCTTGTTCCTTCAACTCTTGCTGCTACTTATTGACTCCATTTTCCCTATGAATGCACTAGTCTAAGACCTCTTGCTTGAGTATTTTGATCACAATCTACAAACATCCAAATCTTTGAGCAACTACTAACACCTTTCTAACCCTAGTTTAGATTAACTTACTAACCCTACTGCTGCTATTATTCTTTCAAGTTATAATCATATTTTGCAGCACTTGATGCCTTTAAAGCAATTGAAAGGATTAACACATGCTTGCTTCTAATGAATGTTGGTGTTATGATATTGATAATTAGTTATTCTTGCTTATTTTGAAGCATTTATTGTTGAAGTATCGTGTTGTGATTATTGCCATTTATACTTCTTGGTTTACTTCATCAATATATTAGTGAATTGCTTATATCGAGAAAGTCCCTGATTGTATGAAGTACTAACCAGCAAGTGACCTTGCACATGTAGTTTTCATGTTGTTTTGTTCCGGGCAAGTACACTTTTGGTTCTTATTATCTTTATTGGCTATTTAGCCGGAATTTCTGATCGCTGATGACTTGTGAGAGGGAAACCTTTACTTGACCTAAAATCCTTTTGCCTTCTCAAAACCCCAAGTCACCGGGGATGTCTCCCTTGGGCCTACCACCCTAAATAGAAAGAGATATCCTATTGAGGTGACAGTGATAGGATAGTCTCCAGTTATGTCAGTTTGCCTTCTTTTACCTTTCCTTTACTTCCAAGTACAAACTGTGCGATAACAGGTTCCAGGCCCCAGATTCAGATTCTAATCACGCATTATCGATTCTTGAGAAATTTTGAGGCTTTTGGACATTTTTATGGATGATTTGGCACAAATTTCTATTTTTAGCAGGTTGAGCACCAAGGCTCGCATGTCGATTCTGATTGTGGATTTTGATTCCTTGCAAAAAATCGAATCCAATGAGTGTAATATCATGGACATGCGAGGACTTTTTATTTTTAGCAATGTCTATTTTTAGCAGCAGACACATTATGGTGGTCTCCTAGTCATTCCAAGCATTTATGGAGAATTTGAGTCAGTTTCGACAAGTTTCAAATTTTTGGGACTGAATAACTATTTTTGGAAATTTCTATTTTTAGCAGTCATCATCATCTCTAGCAGTGACAAGTGGCAAGCTCATATTTCGGCATGTGGCAGAGTATCAAGACAATGTGGCATCATGAACCAAGGGCGCATTTTCCAAGGATTATGCATTAAATGAGAATTAATTAAGCTAAAGAGGTGGCACATGGGTGAGGTGGAATTTTTCTGGAGAAAGTTTAGCCACTCAAGGCTAATTTTTCTCACACTATTCCTCTCACTTTCCATGCAATCAGTTTCTAAATATTCTCCCTAAATTGCTTTTTAAAGCAAAATTCCTAAATTTTAGGAAATCACTAAAAAACAGGGTGAATTTCCCTTTAACTCATAACTCCCTCATCCCTTGGACAAATTTAGCAATCTAACATGCGTTGGAAGCTAAAATTATCCTCCATGCATCTTAGCCATTATTTAACACCCATACACATACACTCTCACTCATAACTCACCCATGCGCATTATTCACTCACACTTATTCCCTCATGCGCATTAATTCCTAAATTTCTTACTCACACTTATTCCCTCATGAGCATTAACTTCTATTTTCTTCACTCCTCTCCTATATATTGGATGGTCTTCATTGGTTATTGGTCAGATATTGCAACAACTAGCATAGTGTTTCTTTCTCATTTCTCTCTCTCTCTCTCTTAGTCTAGTGACTCTTCTTTGAGCAAAGTGATCATTGTACCGGCTGTTGACTTGCCAATTTTGGCACAACCAACCCTCTTGCAAGCCTATCAATAAAGAAATCGAGTTTTTGTGTTCTAACCTTGTTTTATTGTCGGTGTTTTGTGAATTTTGCAATATGATTTGTCATTCTCCTTAACTATTCAATGTGATTTTATTGACCTTTTGATTAGTTTTTTGTTCTATTTCTATTCTATATTCATTGTGCTAACCCTACAAGATCCCTTCAAGTGAAAAACTATATTTTCCCCATCGTTTTGGACAGTTTTAACACGCTGTCCAAGATGAACAACTTGTTGTTTTTTGGGTTTACATGCAGAAAATCAGTCTTAAAAGACAACAACAAGATCCCCAGGGTACCTAGGGACTCCCCCCTGAGGCTAGCAAGCACTAGCCCAAATGAAGAGGGGTCTATCCTGTGACAATTTGGGGCTTTTCTCCTTGAATTAGCCAAGTTTTCATCTCTGTAATAACAAGTTATATCAGCTCAATTAGAGGGTGGAAATTTGTGCTAACATTCTCCCAAAAGGAAAATCGCCCTACCTCTTCTACAAAATCGTGTGGCACATTCTACAAGGTCAAATAGTCATGAAGTGGAACATTTGGGGTCTTTTCACCTTGGAATAATTTTTGGAAGGTCAAAGATGCTCTCTGCACATGCAAAATAATTAATTTTATTCAAAGGTGCTCAATTTCCAAGCAAAGTAGTTAATTTAACCACTAAATGACCAAATCATCCTCTTTGGGACAAATTGCAACTACTCATTAATTGATTTGACAAGTCAAACTAGCTGTTGGAAGGAAGAATAGTCAATGTGGACAAAATATGATCGTTATTGCTTATTTTTCAAAGGAAAATGTCCCCAAATTTATTTCCTCCATCACTTATATGAATAAATAAATTGGTCAAACATATTTTAAATGGATTTATCCCATTTTGACCATTGGTGGATGTAATAAAAAAATATATCATATGGTTTAGCCTCCAACCAATTATGAATGTGCAAACCAAGAATATTATTTTTAATGAGGGAGTTAGAAACTAGCCGTTGCAAATTTTGCTATATAAGGCTAGCTACTCCTCTCATTTTTTTTTTGTTGTTGAAACTTTGTGAGATCATAATGCTATTTTACAGAACTCAATTCCCTTGTGTCACTATGGATTATCATGTTGTAATGTTTGGTCTTCTTGGTTTTGGATATTTGTAATTGTGCTTTGACATGGATTCTATAGGAGACTTGTGGAAGATAATCAATCAATCTATTGAGGGACTACATAGTCACGTGGAAGAGACTTTGTCTCCTTACTCTCTTTGTGGGATCCAAGGGTAATACACCCAAGTTGTTGGACCAACTCCTTTGAGAGTAGCTTTAACCAAGTGGTCTATTATCTCTTCGACCCAAGTTGATTGTTATCTTGGAGACCATCCCGTAGATGAACTCTCCTAGCAAGATCCAAGGAAGAACCCATCTATCGGTAAATTTATAGCATTGGGGGCGATAGTACTTCCACTCCAAACCCAATCATCTAGAAATCTATCCGGCCAATCTTGAGTTCACGGGGCCATAATTGCATAAATTAGAGACATCATCGGGTAAGAATTAAAGGTAAGAAAATCTCTCAACTTCTTCAACCATTCTAATTAAATATTTTAAATCACCTTTTTATTACAAAATACAAAAAAATCATATCCTAGCTTTGTATTTCAATTTTATCTTCATCAAGCTAGTAGATCTTGGGGTTTTTTTGCCTTGTGGGATTTTACCTGCCCAAAGATAAATATCCCCTTGAGTTTTATGCTTCATTTAACATCTAGTACAAGGGATTGTGTGAGAAAAAGTGTGCAGATCTGCACTATAACAGCCAATAAAACATTCAGATCTACACTTGGTTAGCGCAATTAAAGGGTATATTTTGTAAGTTTTACTTTCCTAAATCTTTTTCTCTTAAATTCCAGATCTGATTTTCTTAGTATATCTTTATTTCTGGTCATAATAGAACATAACTACAGCCCAACAGTTGAAATCTTTGGTTGTAGTAAATTTTGGGTTTTGACCCTAGGGGGATTTGAACCCCATTTCTGCAAAATAATTTCCAGCTTGCTGGAAATTAAACTTACAACAGATTTGAAGGCTCTTGGGCTTAGTAAACACTTGCATCTTTCTTCCCTACCCTTCTCACCCACAAATCTAGTGATTTAGAGCATTTTTGCACTTGTGGGAGGCCTCAAAGACCATTTTCCTTGTTGTTTTCTGCGTTTTATTGTATTTTGCAGGTCTGAAGTAATAGAAAAGCGAGGAAACCATTCATTTCCATCCACTCTATTCAAGGTACTTACATTGCAAGTCATCCAGAAAGTGGTAAGATCATTTCCCCTCTTTCTTGTACTTCATTTTTATCATATTTTTTTAGAGTAAAGGGTAAGATTAGCTTGCTGTTTGGTCATTCTATTTTCTGCAGTAGCTTTATTTTAGCAAGCTTTAAAATAATTAACTTCTACCCCTTACACCATATCCCGTTATTTAAAGCACTGATCTACTAATCGGTTGGGTAAGGTGATTATGTTGTGCTATAGGGAAGCCTCCCAAAGCCTTTTGAGAGTGGGAGTTGGGCTTGAACAAGGAGAGGATAGGTTTTGTGGTGATATTGGACACCTATCCCCTGTGTTTCTCCCATAGCAGTCTAAGACCTTGTAGGGTTGCTAGTTTGGGCAGTAACAGGTCCAATGGCTTTGGCATTTTGAAATGTGTGGATCACTGGTTAAATTTGTAAACCTAGGGGACAAAACAAATGGGGGAAATTTAGAATCTAAATCCACAAAAAAACTTCAAAAATGCTACAATTCAACTACCATAGCTACATAAGTGTTAAATCCTCCATTAAAAAGGGGAAAAGCTAGGTATATCTAATGGACATTGCAAACCCTATACTAAATCTAGAAAAACAAAGATAATTTTGTTTACATATCTGGTTGAATGGATATGGTAGATTGGAGTAGATCCCCACTCCACAAATGATTACTTGATGGCAACGAAATCTGTGGATTTCCTTTTGTTTGCTTGATGGAAAATGGTTACAATACCATTAGAGCTCAAACCCCCTATCCAACGTTTGCAAAATGAACAAATAAACCCCAAATTTGGATTTAATAACCCAAAAAGCACTAGGATATTTAGAAGGGAAATAATTTCCATCAACCCGCGGTAATATCGGAAATTATCCTGATAATTTCAATATATAGTAATTATCGCGGTTAATTGCCCCGATATTATCGTCAAGGGTCGGTTTGGCGATATTATCATGATAAATTCGTTAATATCGCAATATGTGCAACACTAATCCAAACCCCTAATCCATTATCCTGAAATAGTCAACAACCCTAATTCCTTAACCAAAATTAGAAAACCATTGGTAAAAACCATGTGCCAAAAACAGGAAAACAAAACCGCAAAAAATGGATCAATTTTTTTTCTTGGGGGCTCCTGCCCCCGAACCCCCGCAACCCTCTTGGATGGGGGCTTAAAATCATCCCCTAGACCCCCTTTTCTCCCATATTAGTGTACAATACATCAGATCAATTTTGCAAAGAATATAACACATACCCAACAATTTCAAGCTAAGAAAATGTTATCACAAGAACAACAAAACACAGAGGAGAAGAAAGGAGAAGAGCTAAAGAAGTCTACAACAAAGCATGCCCATGCAAAGTCATAGAAGAAAGAGGAGGGGAGCCAGTGGAATTTGAGATTAGATGAAACGGAAGAGAATTTTCATACTGAGGTGGAGATAGAAGAAGATGATTGCAATAACCCAAAAATTAGTTAACAATTAGTTGCAAATAGTTAATCAAATAATGTGTAAAACATCAACTGGTGAAGAGTCATGTCTCTTTACTATTTGCTTGTATAAATGCTGGCCATTTCATCATTGTAACTCTGACTTAGAAATATTAATAAAATATATATTTATTATATACTTTCCCTGGTTTCCTCCAATTGGTATCGGATCTGCTCTCTCGCTATGCACCTGTTTGTGAATTTGTTCAAACTGCATGAAGCTTGTGCATGCAGTCTCGGTGACCATTCACGATCATGAAGTTGTGCGTACAACTTGTGTGTGAAGCCTATGCATGGAATCTATGCGTGAGGCCTGTGCATGAGGTCGTCTTGGTGATCATACCATTGTTACCCAATCCACTTTATAGTCACGCATCATTAGCTTTATTATGTACACATCTCGCCTCTTGCTAAGGTTACCCATGGTTCCACCTACCTCAAATCTAGGTTTCCACTTCGATTCTGGGGAGTCTCGTTTTATTTTTTATTTGTTCTAGTTGATTCCTGGTGTGGGACTGGGTGTGCATTCCCTGTGTATGGATAGAGAAGTTAAGGGTGGCCCTCTTGACACTTCTTGTGCAAGAACAAGAGGGAATTGGTTGTTTGCTTGCCTGGGTTGTTGGACTATTATTATCATAAGAGTCTTCCTCATATTTAGGTCAAGAATTTGAGTTCAAAGGGTTTGAGCCTTCATTATACAATTTCGGGTGACTGGTCGAGCTTGACATATATAAAACTTATCCACCATTTTGCGCCTGAAGTTATACAACTAGCCTATAGATCGTGCTAATCACATATGGTTGGCATTCCTTTTTTGGGAAAGAACTATGAGGAGCTCAAAAACTTTAAAGAAGGCCTCGAGTTCCACAGGTAATAATACATCATCTAACACAGGAAATACATTGTCTAACATAGATTTAAGTGATGGGATAAAAGGATTAAGAGACTCGGTGAATGAGATCTTTGGGGAACTTAGTGTTATAGATAAACTTTTCAAAAAAATCGATGATTTGGATGATATCCCAAAAATACTTAGGTATGTGGAAATTGGATTAAAGGTGTGGGATGAGAACTATGTCGAGCTCAAGAGCCAAGTTGAAGCAATGAAAAGCGGGGATAAGGGAGCAAGTAGGCTGAACTCCTGCTCTTTTTTTCCATTGCCAAAACTTTCATCCATATGGCGTTCCTTAATGGAGTCACAAACAAGCTAAAAATTTACATACCAAGATTTGACAGAGAGGATGATAGAGAGAGCACAAGATGGATAAATAGACTCGAACACTATTTTGAGTTCCATCAGATGTATGACGGTGAAGAGAGAATTAATTTGTGTTGTTGCACTTGGAGAAATTTGTGTGTGATTGGTTCCTACGGTGGCACTCAAAATCACAATCATTGACAAGAGTCTAGGATACATTCAAAAAATATTTTTTCAAAATAATTCAGGATATCAAATGAAAGGAAGTCTTCTCCAAACTCACTTGATTGCAATAGTCTGGTTTGGTGGATGAATTTTTCAATGACTTACATGTGTTGGCTACTCGTGTGCATGACTTTTTAAATGATCATCTCCTACAAATCATCACATCAGGATTGAAAGCAAACATAAGAAATGAACTCAAATTGATAGATATCAAGGATGTATAGCAAGTGCGACTAAAAGCCAAAATTATTGAAGAAAAATTGATGTCCTATCAGTGACCTCCTTGGTTCCATTCCAAAAACCCAAGCTCAAAGTATATTCCCCTAATAAAAGGATTTTTCCATCTGACATAAAGAATGACAAAAATGAGTGTTTTACATGTCATGCATTTAATTGGAGTCCAGGCCATAAATGCAAGGAAAAAAAATTCTACCTCTACGAAGTACATAGTAGAGATAACAACATAGAGGAAAAAGCAGGTGATTTATCTCAATCTGATATAGAATCAGAAGATATGAATGAAGAATCGAAAAACCTTGGAAAATCTAGAAATTAAAGTACCATCCCAACACTCTTTGCTGCCATGATAATGGGTTATTTTTCAACCCCATACTCTTAAGGTTTTTGGTTACATTAAGAAGACAAGAGTAACGATACTTATAGATACTGGAAGTTTGCATAATTTCATTGATAATAGATTTGCAAAACAATTAAATATGTTCGTGTACCCTACCTCTGACTTTCAAGTTGCAATACCAAGGAACAAAACTACTTTGTGCAATGGGAAATGTCATAAAGTAGAATTTTCTATTAATGATTACCAATTAAAGTCTCCTATATATGCCATGGNNNGTAAATGATTAAAGGAGCCCAAACTTATCTTTTACATTGTTATTCAATGGAGGGAGTGTCTAATGAAATAGATGATCCAAAAGGACTAGATAAGATTCTTGGGAAATATAGTACCATTCTAGACCTGCCTCGTAGTCTTCCCATAGAATGACCAAGAGATCATATAATAGAACTAATCCTTGGATTAGCACCAGTTAGAAGAAAATCTTATAGGTACTCAGACACAAAATGGAAATTGAGCGCTTGGTTTAAGAATTATTGGATTGTGGCGTTATAACCAGAAGCAAGAGTCCATATTCAACTCTAATCATACTCTTAAGAAAGAAGGATGGTTCCTACCGACTCTGTATCGACAATAGAGCATTAAACAAAATTACTATTAAGGATAAGTATCACATTCCATTTCTAGACAAACTATTGGACGAGCTTCATTGTTCTAAATATTTCTCCAAGCTTGATATGAAATGAGGCTATTACTAGATAAGAATACAGGAATAGGACCACTTTCTATACCCATGAAGGCCTATATGAATTTCATGTCATGCCTTTTGGACTATCCAATGCCTCGATTACTTTCTAAGCAATGATGAACACCTTATTTAGTCCATACTTGCAGAAGTTTGTACTTTTGTTCTTTGATGATATAGTAGTTTACAAAAAAATTTGGAGCCTGCACCTCAAACATGTATAGATGATGTTGAAACTATTAAAATAACATAAGTTCTATGCAAACAAATCAAATGCAATTTTGGAAGAGAGATAGAATTTCTGGGTCACATTGTATCCATAGAAGGAATCAAGGTAGGCCCAAAGAATATTATGATATTTACTAACTGGCCTACTCCTAAAATTGTCACATCATTATGAAGGTTTTCAGGTCTTACAGGTTATTACATAAGATTTGTAAAAACCTATGCAAAGATTATTGATCCACTAATAGCACCATTGATTTAGATGGAATGATGTAGCCGAAGCCTGTTTTAAGAGAATGAAGACATTAATGACTTTCACTCCTTTTTTGACTTCCCTAAACTTCGCAAAACCTTTTTTTCTCGAGTTTGATGCATCCGGAGTAGGAATAGGCATTGTGCCTATGCAAGAACATCGCCCGATTACCTTCGAAATTTGAATATTAAACCCCAATGAGCAAGCAAAATCTATATATGACAAGGAAAATTTAGAATCATTCTTGCCTCAGTAAAATGGAAACAATATCTACCTAGTGCCAAGTTTTCGGTCAAAATAGACCATAACAACTTGAAATACATAACAACTTGAAATATTTTCTAAATCAGAAGAACTTGTCATCAAAAGAAAAGAAACGGGTAAGAAAAATCCAAGTTCTTTACTTTGAAATCCTCTATAAGAAGGCTAAGGGAAACCAAGTTGTCGATACCTTATCAAGAAAAGAAGGAGATGCCACATTATACTCAATTTCAATAGTCATTCCCAAATGGATATCAAATGTTCAAACCGAGTATGTGAAAAGTCCAGAAATTAGGAAGATAATTGAAGAAGTAGAAAAAAATGATACATTGAGCGCAAAATTTACTTGGGAGAATGATATACTCTGGTATAAGGGAAGAATATATTTACCCAGCAACTCCCAATTCAAAATCCAAGTCTTAAAAGAAAATCATGATTCCTTTACTGTAGATCATGTTGGATTTTTCAAAACGCACTATAATATCTGTCAATCCAAGGAATGAAGAATAATATTAAAACATATGTGGCTGAATGTGGCACCTGTCAGTGATAGAAGTTTGAATTAGTCACACCTTTGGTCCTCCTTCAACCCCTTCATATTCCAAATTAAAAATGGATGAAAGTGTCTATGGACTTTATCATGGGTCTCCCTACCTTAGAGGGGAAGGATAGCATATTTGTAACTGTAGATTGATTAACCAAATAGGTTCACTACATTGGAATATCATCAAAAGATAAAGCCAGTCAAATCGTTGATAGNCATAGACACTTTCATCCATTTTTAATTTGGATGAAAGTGTCTATGGACTTTATCATGGGTCTCCCTACCTTAGAGGGGAAGGATAGCATATTTGTAACTGTAGATTGATTAACCAAATAGGTTCACTACATTGGAATATCATCAAAAGATAAAGCCAGTCAAATCGTTGATAGTTACGTGAAAAATATTTATATGCTCCATGGGTTTCCTAGTTATTGTCAGTGATAGGGATCCCAAGTTTACAAGCAACTTTTGGAAGGAATTGTTCCACCAAGTAGGTACTGTGATGTCCCATTCCCAAGAGTAGGCCATAGGGAGTGACTTAGTAGTCTATTTGTTCCCATAGACTATAGTCAGGCACAAATAGGGAACAAGAGAAGAAATAAGGGGAATTAGTGGCTAAACGATGAATTAATCCAAAAAGCATAAGAAAAGTCACTTAAGCTAAAGTCAATGGAGAAATAGAAGAAAAAGGTGTTGAGGGTGAGACTTAATTAATTAATCACTCACCTTCAGAGGAAAAGCACCT
>JASDQU010510015.1:22272-42071 GCA_032191745.1 Picea mariana | reverse complement strand
TACAGTAGAATTGACACTTATCTGATCAAAAGTGGTTTCAGCAGAAGCCAAAATGAGCCAACTCTTTACACCAAAACAGATCAGCACGGTAAAATTTTGATTGTATGTTTATATGTTGATGACATGATCTATACGAGAAATCTTGAGTTAACAGATTTTAAACATGCCATGCAGTCTGAGTTTGAGATGAAAGATCTTGGCATAATGAAATATTTTTTAGGAATTGAGGTTGATCAATCAACCAAAGGCATTTTTGTCTGTCAGCAAAAGTATGCTGCAGACATCATCAAAATATTTCGCATGGAAGGATGCAATCCAGCAGAAACCCCCATACCACTAGGCACAAAATTGAGCAAGAATGATGAAGGTCCTACAGTGGACTCTACCTTGTACAAAAGTTTAGTAGGCAGTTTGGTGTATCTTACAGCAACTAGGCCTGACATTATGTATGCAACTAGCTTTGTTTCCAGATTCATGGAATCACCCAAAGACTCTCATTGGAAAATGGCAAAACAAATTTTGAGATATGTAGCAGGAACACTAAATTTTGGCTTATGGTACACTAAGTCTGATAGTAATCAACTTTCTAGTTACACAGACAGTGATTTTGCAGGTACCCTAGATGACATGAAAAGCACATCTGGACATGTTTTTCAACTGGGCATGAACCTAATCTCATGGGCATCAAAGAAGCAACCAATTGTTTCAATATCTTCTGCAGAGGTAGAGTATGTCACTGCTACCTCAGCTTCTTGTCAAGATATGTGGTTGAGAAGAATATTGAAAGATATGTCACATACAGAAAAGGATCGAACTCCTATTTTTTGTGATAGTACTTCAGCAATTGGTTTATCCAAAAAGCATTTGTTTCATAAGAAAAGCAAACACATTGACACTCGTTTTCATTTCATACGCGAGCTAGTCAATAATGGTGATATTGCACTACAATTCTATGGTTCTCGAGATCAGCTTGCTGATATATTTACAAAGCCACTAGGAAAGTTAGGTTTTGATTTTCAGAGACAGCACTTAGGCATAGTCAGTGTTGATGATTGTAACTGTTGAGTTTAAGAGGGAGTTTTAAATATAATGTAACCTCAACAGTCTGACGGTACACTGCCAGCTGTACTAGACATCTGTACTTTCTATTCTTGTCTTTCTTGAGCCTATTTAGCTCAGTTATTTCCCATTGCATTGTAACCTCTTCAGTTCTTCATACATTCTAATATACTGTTTTCTGTTCTATTCTTTTCTCTCTGCATTTCTTGCTTCACAATTTATCAACCCACACACACAATCAAATCAATTCGCCTCCATTGTGAAAGATGCCCACACACAGTCGGATGAATTTGCCTCCATTGTGCAGGATGTCGACCCCCACAGTCAAATCAATTTTCCCCCATTGTGCAAGATGCTCACACACAATCACATCATCCTCCTCCTCCTAGTGATTTGGTGCTTGGTCTTAGTTCTGGAAACTTGGCACTCTATTGTGTTATTTGGGTGCTTCCGGCTTGTGCATAGTAAATTTCTTAAATAAGAATAAGACGTTACATTCTCAATGAGAGTGTCTATATAAAGTTAGCTCTTGGTTGCACTGTCGAACCTCTAAAAGTGAGATAGTCTGAACTCATGCAAGATTTTTCGTGTTTAGACACTACGATGGTTGGATTGTATTATCAACTGGTCGGTTCTTGTTTTAAATTGCTTGTAAGACTTGGCCCCTTTAATTTTCTTAAAGGACACATATGCTATCATTTAAACGCTTTAAATTTGTTTTGATTGACTTTCTACGATCCATTTGGGATAAGCAAGTTGAGTTACTAAGTCTCTTTACTTTCTTTTGAACCTTACATCTTTTACATGAATATGTATTGGGTAATTAAAGTCCTTATGATATTAAACGTTATGCAGTAACTCTAGGACCCCTATTAAATGCCTTTGTGATTGTTCCTTATAATTTTAAAAGGATAATAAATGTAGAATAGAAATCCTTACTTTTGCTTAAGAAGATGTGATCTTATGTGAGTTACATTTGATTTCATTTTAAATAGCATTCATTTTTATAACGTTAGGAGAGAGTTAATATTCTTATAGGGTTGTTTTTTAAATGACTTATGTTAATTAACATTGAATCCTTACATATATTATATAATAAGGATTTGGGTTTTCTCTTAGCTCCTTACAATTGATTAGGTAGTTATTATTCATGATAGTTTTTGGTATAATGGATTAATAAGATGCAAGTGAGCCTCGTAAGGATACTACCTTATTTAGTGGATTGGAATATTAATAAATGATGCTTAACTTAATTGAATCTGACTTAAGCGAGTATAAATGTTGGTTGCAGAAATTTTACATGGATCTTACTATGGTCTGCGTATCTTATTAATCCTTTCGTTTTATTCTCTTACCCTTTTTTGCAATTGATTATTATCAAATAATTGAATAAGTAGAATAGAGAATTCTTGCACATGAAGAAATGATGGTTAATTGGTTAATGAAGCCTTACTTTTGTGCTTATTAAGCTTTGATTTTGGATTCTTCAAAAAGATATGCAATGCAACCTTGATGTCTTTTAATTGATTATTATGTGGATTCTCTTGCTTTATAAAAAAAATACCTAAAAGTAGTTTTGAATTCTTGAAGTGTTGTGCAAGAAGTTGACTTGCTTATGGGACCTTATAGTTAGATGTGAAAATTAGTATAGAATTCTTGTTTTCTATTTAACATAATTTTTTATAGGTTATTGTTTTTGGATTGAAATCAAACATCCATGTCCTAATGTGTATTGTTAATGAAATATATCATATTATTAAGAACTTAGTTGAGCCACATAAGGGTTATACTAGTTACAATAGTTGAAGCACTTGTTGATGGCTCGACCTTGAATGAACCTGACTTGACCAATTATTAATGAATATTAGAATTTGGTCTCTATTTGTTACTAAGATTGCACTTATACTCTAGTGGTTCTTAATATCCGGATGTAGGATTATGTTACTCAATTACGCTCAATTGTTGCTTGAATATTGATAAGTATAGTAGAATTTTTTTTTGCACCATAAATAATTTATGATTGAGAGTTATTGATTGATCTAGTTTGAATTTTGGCTTGATTGGATTAGTGGGATTTAGAAACTTCCTTGTTCCTCAGAACAATCGCCAATCCTGACACCTTAAATGGTCAAAATGAATCAGATGAATCCTGGACTTGAGCATTACTTATGTATATTGGAGGTCCTAACCATGCATGATAGGTTGGGCGAGTAGTTTCTTTATGTTGTCTTTATGTGATGAGTTGATTGAATAAAAGTAATGATTTTTTTCAGTTGGTCGTGATTGATTGATTTTGTGCCATTTAATGTATGTTGTGATGCATGTCACTTGTTGTAACGTTTATTTCAAAAACAATATTTACCTCCTTGTATTCGATATTCGTTGTCGTAACAAATGGGACGTTACATAGGGAGTGAAACTAAATCATAGAGAAATTACATAGTATTACCTCTATTAGTTATTATGGGAGTCGCTTCATAGTTATACTTATATAGGTGGTACTCTAATGGTTGATTTTACTCTGTAGATGTCGTTTATGGGTAGCCTCATTTATTTAAATCATAGACAAATTGATCTATCCTTTGTCGTTAGTATGGTCTCCAAGTGCATGGAAGTTATAAAAGAGAAGCACTTAAAGGTTGCAAATAAAAAATTTCATTATGTCAAGGGTACATATATGCTTCGTGTAATGTTTTGAAATGATAACATAAACCAATTCCTCAATTATACCAACATGGATTGGGTTGGATATGGACATGACATGAAGATGACTTATGGTTATGTATTTAATCTTGGATCTAGATCTATAGTGTCATATTCTAAGTAACAAAACATTATATTCATAATGGGAATGGTTTTTTCTCTAATAATATGTAACATCCCGCTCTTACGCGCACTGAGCAAACTTATTCTTTGAAGACACTTGCCTGCAAGTGATCCGGGTCATTATACTGTTGGTCGTTTCAATTATGATTATAAGATATTATGGATTTGATGATATGCTATTTTGTTGTATTTACATAGACATGTGCTATTGACTGGGTTCTCCTGAGTGTGTAGGACTCTGGACATTAAAGATGCAGAGGCATCAATGAAACCCCTTGGACTTTGGATTGAGTGAGGGAGTGGGTTGTTAGGGTTTGAATGTTGTTGAAGTGAGATATGTACATATAATTACATGCTATGATGATTTATTATTATTGCTGACATGATTCGTTGATGGACGCAGGCTCACGTAGCTTGTCGACCAGACTCACATTTGGAGTAAATGGGTCATGCACGACAACCAAAGACATTGAGGGAGAGGTGTGCCAGCAGCCCTACCACAGCCTAATAGCACTCTCTCCATGGCCTGAACTGTAGGTTAACGATTACCTAGTTCGAGAGACCTGCGATGCTGTGAGGGCAGACTATGAAAGTCACTCATGATGATTATAAGGGGAGCACAATAAGGGAGGGTCCTTATTCCTTAGAGGCCCTTAGTCTCACACAAGATAACTTGACGGAGTATTGACTCTGGGGGTTTGACGTCTACCAAATTCATTCAAGAGGCGAGTGGCACCCTTGGAGAACATAATGCGTCTTGAAGGGAACGTCGCGCAAATAAAATGAAAAGAGGTGAGTGGAACCCTTGGATCATGTAGTCTGTCTTGAAGGGCATGTCAGGCAATTAAAACAGAAAGAGGTGAGTGGCACACTTGGAGAACGTAGTGCGTCCTGAAGAGCACATGGCAATTTTAACTAGTAAGTGAATAAACCTAGTGCCTAGAAAACTTTTCCTTCTTAGGACCTAGTCGACTTTAAAATGAATGATTTGATAAGTAAAGTTTAATAAAAATTTGTTCCATTAAAAATTGTTTCCCGTCCTAGTGAAATTAAAACCTAGGTCTAAGTAGAACCTGTGGATAAAGAAAAACTAAATAAACATGTAACTAGAAGGGGACTAAGAAATTCAAACTTAATTATTAAAGTAAATAAAATTTATTAAAAGGGTAAATGGTTTTTTTTATCTACACTTGCTAAATTGATTTTTAGTTAAAAAGGAAAAGGGGGAAACTTAAAAGAAAAAGGAAACTTAAGGAAAAAGGGGAACTTAAAGAAAAGGGGAAACTTAAAGAAAAAGATGAATGTCTAACTTAGTAAGGAATCTAGCCTTTGGAACTTTCTATTTATGAACTCAACTAGGAATTAAGTAAGGTGTAAGTCGCTTAATAATTGTAAGGAAATAATGGAACACCAAGGAGCGTTTCTAGGAACTCTTTTAGGTGGGTGAGAGAAATAGGAATATTTAATTAATTAATAAATTGGTTTTCTTGTGCAACTAGGGGATCAAGCGACATGTGTACGGGGGAGGTTTTTCCTAATTAATTAAATGAAAAAGGAATCTAATGAGGGTTTGGGAAACTAATGACTAAGAAACTCTATGGATCACATATGGCTTGATTAACATCACGCTGCCAAATTTTATCTTCACTGGGTTTCTTTGTGGGAGTTGGGATACCCAGCTCAAGTAACGACTGGTAGCTTGAAATTGCGAGGGGAGTTGGGAGCTAGCATGCTATGGTATTGTGTGTGTGGCCCCTTTATGGCTCGGGGGGCTCAAGGGGAAGAAGAGTACTCCTAGAATTGGTTGGGAGGTAACGGTGAGGTCACATCGGTTGGCAAGTGCGAGATGGACGGAGCGTGTGCGGGACAACGACTTCAGAGCATTTGCATTTGGCTATGGTATGCATGTGTATATTTGTATTGAATGGAAGTTAAATGATGTTCATGCACCTTCAGTTAAGGTACTTCTATTGTGTTAAAATTTATGTTTATTCAGCATAACACTATCCAGAGATTTCATTTTTATCTGTCAGGGATTTTGTCTTAGTGAGCCCAGCATTTTATGATCAGAGAATTCAATGTCATCCCATCCTTATGCTCATTGTACTTTTGATTGATTTCCAATGGCAAACCCAAACTCTGAATGAAAATGACTTCTTTGTGTTTTCTTTTATTTTTTTTAATACAAGAAAAAATTGTGTTTTTATGTTTTGTTCCTTATCATTTGAGTTATTAATCCATGCCTGAGTAGTCGACCAGGAGACGAATCGACTGTCCTTCACTTCGATGTTAAATATTTAGATGCAAATGCCCTGCTTTATTATGCATGGATAATAATTCTAGGATCCTTTCTCTACTCAGTAAGGAATTCTCTCTTGATCATTTATTACCTTCCTTGCTCTGGGATTATTGTGATTTTTCTCTGCGAACTCATGCTTCCACACAATGATTTGGGGATGTATCTTCAGATTCACCGAAATTTTCGAAATGTATCCTCTTTGATTTCCTTTGATTTGTAATATTGTCCCCCTTCTCTTTTTACATCGTGTTTATCCCTCTCTTTATCCAACGATCCCCTTCCTTTATATCTGTGTGATGCCTCTTAAACTCAGTGAATACGTCTTTCCATTATTAAATTTCTTTATTGCATTTTTTCCTCTGTGCATATGACAACAACTTAAATCCTGATGTGATCTGCCAGCGATCAAGAATCACTTTTAATTATTTCCTTTTATTGCATTTTCCACTATGTGTTTTCCAACCCTTTGAATCCTTTAATAAGATCTGTGTTTTAAAAGAAATAATTTCATGCGAATTACCTTGGGGATTGTAAATCTTTTTAAACTCGTAGTGTATTTTAAGTTTAGATGATGGTTAGAACATCCTATCACTATTCATTGTTTTATTCGGCAGTGTATTCCCTTTCTTTAGATGACGGACTGAACGCGTTGTCATTGTATTATCGTTTTTATTGGCAGTATATTTTCATTGATTAGATGAAGGATTGAGCGTGCTATCACTGTGTTATCATTTTTATTGGCAGTATATTTTCATTGATTAGAAGACGGATTGAACATGATGTCACTGTATTACTGTTTTTATTGGAACTATATTTTCATTGATTAGATGACAAATTGAATGCATTGTCATTGTATTATCGTTTTTGTTGGCAACTATCCCCCTGGCAGCGATTCTTGATGATGTTCTATCTATTTTTTTTAAATTATATAATTTCCTGGCGTGGATAACTATGTGGCATAACTACTTCCAAAACCATCAACGAAGGACCGTGGATGGACACTAAAAAACAAATGGGAATAAGGACAAGAGTAATTTCCTTCTGGAAACTATCCCCGACGCATGCATTTCAATTCCCAGGTCTGTGTTTCATTTCCTTCTGGAAGTTATCCCCCACGTTTCATTGGGTACTGAAAGTGGCCTTGTAATTAATTCTAACACTCTTTTAAACTATTTAACATCCCATTGTTGGAGAATCGCGACTTACAGACAGAGTGAAATTATTCTGATTCAGAGAATATTGGGTTGAGTATGCCTGGTCTTTTAATTTCCTTTAATAATTAAACCGAGATTTGTTAGTGGACAATGTTGGCATAAAATGTAAATTATTTAGATGTTTAGTTAAGTGTAATTCAAGTTGATTTGTAATGGTTGGTGCTGGCAGTGAATTTGTGATTTAGCTAATTGTTAATTGAAAACTTTGTTCACTACGGGAGTGGTATTCATGGAAGGGAATATAATTTTTATTATCCCCTTTATTGTTAAATTATTCCACCACAGCTTAACCATTTAAATATGAAATTGTTGATATACTCTTTATTAGTGAATTGTTATATAACAATTTTACTGTGGAATAATTATATCGCATATACATATCATCATTGGAAGAGATTAATGGCATAAGTAGATAGTGCACTGCTTAGGATACCAGTAAATGCATGGGTTCTGTAATGTGTATATACCATACCTTTGAACAGAGAAAATATTGATTGAATCTATCAATAAGTGAATATTTGACTTTCCTTTAAAAAATAAATGATCAGTGGAGTAAAAACGTGAAGAGAAGAAATGAATGATAATGGGAAAGGTAGAATTATGACTCGAGGCATTAACCTTCAGTGAGTGGTTAGATTTGTTTTTTAAAAGAGGTATAGTATCAAGAATACTATAGTAAGATGCTACTTCATTCATTTGATTAAATATGATTAATGATTTGGGTGTTGATGCACCATGGTAATAGAAATTATTAATATGCCTAATGAAAAGTGAAATCATTACTAGATTTCTTTTGGAATTTAAAACCTTTGGGAATTAATGATTTCAGCAAGTGGATAAAAGAATGCAAAAATGTTAGAGGATATAATTG
Source organism: Picea mariana (assembly GCA_032191745.1). Classification (NCBI taxonomy): domain Eukaryota; kingdom Viridiplantae; phylum Streptophyta; class Pinopsida; order Pinales; family Pinaceae; genus Picea; species Picea mariana. The sequence goes on along the minus strand of JASDQU010510015.1, from coordinate 33,802 downwards.
TAAAAATGATGATAAATCTATAAGAGTCTTAACTGATATAGTCAAATCCTTGTGTGTGGGGATAGAAAATGGAGAATTAATGATGGTCTTGAAAAGTGAGGTAATACTTTGAAGACACTAGTTCAGGGGGAAAGGATTCAAACTTGACCAAAGTGTACATAGGATTGTGAAGAATTGAATATAGGTAAGGATATGAGGATTCATGTAGAAACAATTAGTATTTTGTAAGAAGGGTAAAAAAACTTGAATTCTTGTAATTGATTATTAAACTATGATTGGAGAGTCTATGTCATATTCACAATGGAGGATATGCATATTTAAATGTAAGAAAGCTAGAAGTATTTGATAATGAATCGATCCCTAAAAAAAGACACTAAAATTTTAGAATAGTACTTTGTGGTGCACAATGGAAGGCCACCACTGTTCGGTTGATGTTAATTACTTATGCACCATGCATTATTGATTCATTGATTTCTATTCCTCTCTCACGTTGAAGGTTCATGTTACGTGTGTCGATTGGTGTTGTTGTTTTTGTTGATTGATGTTTCCTTTAGCCTAGTAGGTGTAGTCTCACTTTTGAAGGGTGGGATGTAGACACCTCCTTGTTCCTTAGAACAGTCACCATATTGAGACCTTAAATGGTCAAATCAATGGGAACCTAGTTTGAGTGTTGCTTATTTTGTCTTGGAGGTCCTAACCTTGCAGGGTAGGATGGGAAAGTAGTCATTTTTATTTTGTCTAGTTGATTTTTTCTAGTTGCATCAAGCTGCTTGAAGTACTAGTAAGTTGGTTCGTTATGATGTATGTTGCCTCGATGGCATTCATTGTGTTCATCCTCAAGTTGTGTTGTTTTCGTGTTACCTTCCTACCTGAAGAAAAAAAAAACTTTATCACTTGTTATGCATCGTATGTTGTCGTAACGACGGGGGCCGTTACATATGGTATCAGAGCAGGTTCAACCATGTGGTTGTGGATCACCATGATTTCCACTGCATTAAACCCTTGAGTAATAACCGAGTGCTAATTAAAACTTTAACCTGCCCATCTGATAAGCACAGTTAGATGACATCGTAGAGATTCATGACGGGGTGCCAGGGGAGGAGATGTGATCCCTCTAGTAGCACCTGCACTAGAGGGGTCCAATCCCCAAGGAGAAGAACAAGTCCCTGCGCAGGAGTCAATTTTTGTAAGGAATTTGTATGGTTAGACAAGGAGCTTCAAGGGAAATGTTGCAGGCCTTGAAAAATTGTCCGTACTGAGATAAGGTCGCGATGCATGTACCCCTGAGGGTCCACAGCATGCCCCGACAAGTTTTGGTAGAATTCATGGGGAAATCTAGAATATTAATTTCCCATGTTCACGAGTCCCACAGACAGCTCAGTCGCCAAGACATGGCTGGAGAATAAGGCGATGTGCTTAACACTTCGCAGTTACGACCTCTGGGAACGATTCGATGAACGATTCAAGGAGAAGTAAATGTTAGAGGAATTTATCAAGCGTCTGCACGATGAGTTTCGCACCTTACGATAAGGTGGTTGTACGGTGCCACATTATGAGATAAGATACTCCAGTATGCCCCACATATGGAAACATATAAGTTGGAGGTCAGCAAGTTTGTGTGCAACCTTAACTCCAGTTTCGTGCGAAGGGGAGGGTGTAAATTCCGCAGACTTTGCACGATGTTGTCCAGTAGGTCTCATTGTTGACGAAGAATTGACCGCAGTGGATAACCGTCAGGTCGAGAACCAGTCCAAGGTGCTTTAGGCATCAGGTGCCATCACCAAACAAACTTTTAGTATTTGTTAGATCCTGGTGCTTTAGAGAGATTCATTTCTTACCATGCTAAAGGGGTTTTAGGTAAGGGAATTTGACTGGATGAGTTTAGATGCGTTAAAATGACCTCGAGTGCTAACTACATGGTTATAAGAAAGGAGTATGAATTGTCACTTTAATCTGGGGATAGTGTAATGAAGTCCGACCTATGACATGATCTTAAGATCTTACGACGACGTGATGATTATGGACTGGTGGGAATCACATGATGCGATACTCAACTGTAAGATGAACGGTTGATCTTGGTCGATGAAGAGGGATAGAGATGTGTGGTTGTGGGTTAGAACCAGGGAGTCTCCTTTAGGTTCATCTCTTCCTTGTAGCTACAGAAGAGCATGTGCAAGGGATGTAAGATTTATGTGATCCTTGCATTAAATGTGAAGGGAGTAGTGGAAGGTATAGAAAAACTTCCTCTGGTGCGAGAATTTGTGGACGTATTCCTTGAGGAGTTACCTGGGATGTCACCTGAGAGGGAATTGGAATTTATAGAGACCTAAAATCGGGAACTGAACCGATAGCAAGAATGCCTTATCATATGTCAACCCCGGAGTTACAGGAGTTGATAATGCAACTGAAGGAGTTGTTGGACCTAGGACTTATACGTCCAAGTGTGTCACCGTTGGGTGCGCCTGTTATCTTCATATGGAAGAAGGATGGGTCATGGACACTCCACATTGACTGTCATCATTTTAACAAGGAAACAATCAAGAATTAATATCTATTTCCAAGGATTGATGATCTGTTAATCAGATGAAGGGTGCGACGGTGTTTTCAAAAATCGATTTGAGATCTGGGTATCACCAGTTACAGATCAAGGAGGATGACATACATAAGACCTCCTTTAAGATGAGGTTTGGACATTATGATTTTACTGTTTTATCATTTGGACTGACGAACTCCCCAGGGGTATTTATTAGTTTGATGAGCGGGGTGTTTCGTGAATACTTGGACAAGTTCGTCTAAGTGTTCATTGATGATATTTTGATTTACTCTCAGAAAATGGAGGAGCATGCCAAGCACTTAAGCATGGTACTACAGTGTCTACGAGAGAACAAACCATATGGGAAATTGTCTAAATGCTCATTTTATCAATCGGAGATTCACTACTTAGGGCATGTCATCTCCGGCAAAGGTATCATCGTGGATCCAGCAAAGGTCGAGGCTATTATGGAATGATCTGCATCAATGAATGTTCCTGAAGTGCATAGATTCATGGGTTTAGTAGGATAATATCGACAGTTCGTCGAGGGTTTTTCGAATATAGCAAATCCAATCACGGAATTGCAGAAGAAGAAAAAAAGTTGTTTGGACCAAGAAATGTGCTGGAGCATTTCAGAGGCTCAAGGAGATGTTGAAAACAACACCGATACTAAAGGTCCCTGACATGGACACAGAATTCTTAGTATGCACTGATGCATCCAAGGAAGGATTAGGCAGAGTCTTGATGCAAGACGGTCGAGTGATCGCTTACGTCTTGAGAAAGTTGAGAAGGCATGAGGAGAACTATGCGACGCATGATTTGGATTTGTTAGCCATTGATTATGCCTTGAGAGTTTGGAGGCACTACCTGATAGGATGAAAATTCGAACTAAAAATAGACCACTATGGTCTACAACACATCTTTATGCAAAGCAAATTGAACGCACGACAACGACGTTGGTCGGAATTGCTTAGCGAGTACCATTTCGAGATTTCTTACATAAAAGGAACAGCGAACAGAGTGGTGAATGCGTTGAGTCGGAGACCATGCATATTTTTGGTGGTGACTCTTCAAACAAATCTACGTGAAAATATTCTCACTTTACAGTGCAACGATGACTAGTACAAAGATGTCAAGGATTTTATCATACAAAACATAATGATGGTACCACAATTTGAGGGATTTACTGTGGACCACGACGGATTATTGAGATTTAATGATCGAATTTACGTACCACCGAACGATGAGTTGAGAATTTTGATCCTAAACGAGGCTCATAGAGCAGTGTACTCGGATCATCCTGGAGTCACGAAGATGAGGGAAGACCTTAAACACTTATTCTTCTTGAAAGGAATGAAGGAAGACATAGTCAAATACGTGTCAAGATGTTGAGAATAACAACAGGTGAAGGCTGAACATAGACATCCGGAAGGATTACTACAACCACACGCTATTCCAGAATCAAAATGGGAGGTCATTTCGATGGATTTCATTATTGCATTGCAACTGACGGCAAGGAGACACGACTCGATTTTTGTGGTATTCGACACTCTGACGAAGAGTGCTCATTTTATTCATGTGCGTACAAAGTATCATGCACATGAAATAGCTATATTTTCCATCAATAATATTGTGAGGGTGCAAGGCATCCCTAAGAGGATTATATCCGATAGAGGATGGGTGTTTACAGGACAATTTTGGACTAGTTTTCAAGAGGCCTTAGGAACCCAACTTAACTTTAGTACTGCATATCACCCAGAGACAGATGACAAACCGAAAGAATAACAAAAATATTGGAGGATATGTTGTGTATGATTGTTATGGACCAACAAAAGTGTTGGGAAGATTTCTTTCCACAGGTAGAGTTTGCATACAACAACAATTATCAAAGCACTATTAAGATGGTGCCTTTCGATTTTCTTTACGGGCGACCGTGTTAGACTCCTTTGATTTGGGATCAGCTTGAGGATAGCATCTTGGTGGGACCAAAAGCGATCCAAGAAATGGAATATCAAATGCAATAATAAGACAAAGGATCAAGGAAGCGCTGGATCAACAAAAGAGTTATGCAAATGCGCATCGTGTCGAATGTAGTTACGAAGTTGGTGATCAAGTCTTCTTGTGGGTGAAACCGCATAAGAGTTCGATCAAGATTGGAAAGGGTGCTAAACTCTCTCCTAGGTTCATAGGACCTTTCGAGATTGTGGAAAGGAAGGGTCTCATGGCCTATCGACTAGCCTTGCCTGATTCTTTGAGGCGTATGCACGATGTTTTTCATGTATTTGTTTTGAGACATTATGTTAGTGATCCTACACATGTTATTAATGTGAATACCTTGCAGGTATCGGTCGAGGGTGCTCTCACGGCAGAGCCAATCCATATCCTGGACCATCACATTTGAAAACTATGACATTGAACAATAGATCAAGTCAAGGTCCAATGGGACAACTATAGTCCACATTCGGAGACCTGGGAGGAGGCATATGATATGCATCGACAGTTTCCATTTTATTTGATAGCTAGACCTATGATATTTTGATACACTTTATTTCGTCACTTACATACTGTGAAACATCAGGACGAAGTTTAAAACAAGAGGGTGTGTATGTAACATCCGGCTCTTGCGTGCACTAAGAGAACTTATTCTTTGAGGACACTTGCGTGCAAGTGATCCAAGTTATTATACTATTGGTCGTTTCGACTATGATTATGAGATATTGTGGATTTTTTATATGTTATTGTGTTGTATTTACATAGACAGGTGTTATTGACTGATTTCTCATGAGTGTGTAGGACTCTCGACATTCAGAATGCAAAGGCATCGATGAAACCCCTTGGACACTGGATCAAGTCAGGGAGTAGACTATTAGGGTTTGAATGTTTTTGATGTGACATATGTACATATGATTAGATGTTATGATGATTGATTATTATTGCTGACATGATTTGTTGATGGATGCAGGCTGACGATAAATTTCCAACCATACTCACATTTGGAGTAAAGGGGTCATGGATGAAAACCTGAGACATTGAGGGAGAGGTGTGGCAGTATCCCTACCACATCCTACTAGCACTCCCGCCATGGCTTGAACTGTAGGTTAACGATTACCTAGTTCAAGAGACCCGCAATGTCGTGAGGGAAGATTGTGAAAGTCTCTCACGATGATTCTAAGGGGTGTGCAATAAGGCATGGTCCTTATTCCTTAGAGGCCCTTAGTCTCCCACAATATCACCTGATGGAGTATTGACTCCAAGGGTTTGATGTCTACCAAATTCAGTCAAGAGGCGAGTGGCACCCTTGGAGCAAGTAGTGCATCTTGAAGGGAACGCTGCACAAATAAAATAGAAAGAGGCAAGTGGCACCCTTGGAGCACATAGTGCGTATTGAAGGTCACATCATGCAATTAAAATGGAAAGAGGTGAGTGGCACCCTTGGAGCACGTAGTGCATACTGAAGGGCATGTCGCAATTTTAACTAGTAAGTAAATAAACCTAGTGCCTAGAAAACTTTGCCTCCTTAAGACCTAGTCGGCCTTAAAATGATGATGTGATAAGTAAAGTTTAATAAAAAAAATTCCCTTAAAAATTGTCACCCATCCTAGTGAAATTAAAATCTAGGTCTAAGTAGAACTTGTTGATAAAGAAAAAATTAAATAAACATGTAACGAGAAGGGGGGTAAGAAATTCAAACTTAATTATTAAAGTAAAAAAATTATAATGGAGGATAAAATTTATTAAAATGGTAAATGGTTGTTTTTATCTACACTTGCTAAATTGATTTTTAGTTAAAAAGGAAAAGGGGGGAACTTAAAATAAAAAGAAAACTTAAGGAAAAAGGGGAATTTAAAGAAAAGTGGAAACTTAAAGAAAAATATGAATGTCTAACTTAGTAAGGAATCTAGCCTTTTGAACTTTCTATTTATGAAATCAAATAGGAAATAAGGTGTAAGTCATTTAATAATTGTAAGGGGATAATGGGACATCGATGAGTGTTTCTAGGAGCTCTTTTAGGTGGGTGAGAGAAATAGGAATATTTAATTAATTAATAAATTGGTTTTCTGGTGCAACTAGGGGATCGGGCGACATGTGTACAGGGGAGGTTTTTCCTAATTAATTAAATGAAAAAGGAATTTAATGATGCTTTGGGACACTAATGAATAAGAAACTCTATAAAATAGATGGCGTGTAATATACCTCAACAATTGTCTAGAAAAAAAAATTGTTTGTAGAAGTATCCTTGAATGGTTCGAGATTCAAGCAATTAATATTTCTATTATACGGCTTGAGTCTGAAAGTTTGCAAGAGTCCTTACTGTCATTGACTGTCATTATCATTCAACTTAAAGTTTTATGATCGACGATAAGTGTTTACTCCTCATTCAATGTTTATTTCAATTCCTGTAATTATAATTACTTTCCTATCTGTTTGTACCTATGACCATTACCATAGTCTTAACAACACAAATGACTTTGGGACTTTATGGCCAAATCCTTACACGTTAGACCCTACAAATAACCCATTACCATATGTTTACAATACAAACGACTTTGGGGGGTTGATGGCCTATGCCTCATGCATTAGTCCATACAAATAATCACCCGATGAAAGCGAACAAATGGACTTAGGTAAAAGTAGAGTATTAGTCTATACTCCTCTGTGAAAAGTTTAAATATAAACAGACCCCTATAGTTTTCTTTTTGTTTCTAAATCCGGATACAGGATAGTGGTTAAGTAAGGCCTTCCGGTTAAACTCAAAGTACGAATATTTCATAATCCTCCGATCCTAATCAAATTCACTTGCACCGTTGGATTTCAAGTACTGGGTCTCGTGCTTATTCCATATGCCCACTGGTTGTGACCACGAGCCTAATCAAAATGTCTTTCACATTTCGGCATTTCAGCATTTCGGCAAGTCGCAATCCCTGAAATGGAGTCAGATCAACGGTCCACAATACTTCATAATCTAATCCCTTCTTTTCTTAATCGAACGGCCGAGGGGATTTCAACGTTTTTCCCTTTGATTCATCATGACTCCAACATTATAAAATTCATGATCACAAAATCTCTGAAGTGATCGGATGGTTCACATAACCCACTGAGATGGAGGGTTGACAGGATTTTGGAGTTTTGCCTTTCAGGTTTTTGAGACTCACAATAGTCCCTTTCGACATTTCGGAGTCGTTGACATGCTCTGATCTTTCACATTTTGCGACTTCATCATTCTTGTCGTCAATGTCCTTGACACCTCAAACTCCCGATATCAGAAACTCCGAAATGGAGATTAAGTCATGGTTTCAGTACCGTTGATTAAGGGTAACCCATTTTGTGATGGAAAATTCTATCGTTGGAAGTAAAAACACCGTATGGCATGTTCATTTGTTTCAATTCTGAACGAGATATGTAATACTATTTTTAAAAGAATTATAGGGTTTCCCTTCCACCTACTTGTAATGGCATACTGGTTATTTTATTGGTTTAAGTTGCATGGAGTTCTCTTGTTCTTGCAAATGCCGAAACCCAAAGTGGCCCCACAACCTAATCAAATTCATGGTTCAGCGATTATCGTTATATGTTGTTCATGCATCAAGCATTATGTAATGAACCTCAAATTTACTATATAAAAAAAAAACTTTCTATGACATAATTCAACTTCGTTTAAGCTTAGAATTTAAGAGAAGGTAAGATTCAATTCCATCCATAATGACATTATTACACCAGTCTAGTTTACTTCGAACAAAAATTTGTCAAAGTAATCAGTTCTAGACATTTAATTATGCTTGTGATTGCAAGTATGGATCTTCATGACTGCTAGAACAGTAGGTAACTTGATTGTCTGCTATGTGCGCCTCTAAAGGCGAATATTATCGTTTTTACTGTAGAAAATTTGCTTTAACTCTCTATTAACATCTGTACTTAATTCCACCTACAAGTATATACCTATATCTTCTCCATATAATAATTTAGGTACTTGTCATGCCCCGTACACAGTGACCTGTAATATGAACTATTATTATTATACTTCTATCCCGGATGAAGGTGCTCCAATGTTTTCTACCAGTCCATTCATTACAGTATATGAGTTGTTCCTATAACAATAATAACTACTATGTTCCTACAGTTTTGTAAATTAACAGAGGTCAATCAGGTTTATAGTGATTACAAATGCCGAACACACAGAGGACCCTGTTGTTTGCCGAAATCTGAAATACGGAACGACTATGGGGCAACACTTCAGGGTTTCAAGATTTGAGGTTTCACGAGTACAAGAGCCATACATCAACACACAACATTTCCTGAAATTGCGAAAAGATGTCGAGCACTCCGGGGTTTCAGGGTTCAGGATTTCATGAATACAAAAGCAAATTGTCAATGCACAACAACTCCCGAAATTGCGAAAGGTGATCAGTACTTCGGGAATTCAGAGTTCAGGATTTTGTGAGTGCAATTGCCCCAAACAACAACATATACAAAGCTCTAAAATGCGAAAAATAAAGGTGGGTCCCGTACTTCGGGATTTCGGGGTTCGGAACTTCGCGAGTTCCAGTGTCCAAACATCGACATAAACAAACTTCCGAAATGAGAAAAAAGAAAGGTGAGACCCACTTTTCGAGACTTCAAGGTTCGGGGTTTCATGGTTTTCATAGCCAAACATCCAACATACAACAATCCCCGAATTGCGAAAAAGAAAGGAACTAACATTTCGAGATTTCAGGGTTCGGGGTTTTGGGGTTTCAAAAAAAAACAAAAAACAACACACAACAACTCCCGAATTTTGAAAGGTGAAAGGATATGGAACCAACACTTCGGGATTTTAGGATTCGGGGTTTCGGGGTTTCAAATGCCAAAACAACAACACACAACAACTCTCGAATTTCGAAAGGTGAAAAGATGTGGGACTAACACTTCGGGATTTCGTGATTCATGGTTTCGAGGTTTCAAGTGCCAAACAAAAACACACAACAACTCCCGAATTTTGAAAGGTGAAAGGATGTGGGACCAACACTTCGGGATTTCAGGATTTGGGGTTTCGGAGTTTCAAGTGCCAAACAACAACACACAACAACTCCCGAATTTCGAAAGGTGAAAGGATGTGGGACCAACACTTTGGGATTTTGGGATTCGGGGTTTCGGGGTTTCAAGTGCCAAACAACAACACACAACAACTCTCGAATTTTGAAAGGTGAAATGATGTGGGACCAACACTTCAGGATTTCAGGATTCAGGGTTTCGGGGTTTGGAAAATCAAGGGAACTTCGCATAAATGTAACCAGCAAGTCCCGAAAGCCGAAATTCACATTATTTTCATAATTCTAATATTTTTTCCTTGTATTGGTATTATTACTTTCGTTCTGTGAAACAGTAGGTATAGAAGGATTCAATATCTGTTACCTAACAGAATTCTGAAAAAATCTAAAATTAAGAGTTTATACACATATAGTCTATAAAAGGGTACAATAGGACAACAGTTTTTCTATATAAACTAATTTCTCTTATAATCATTTAGAGTCTCTTTTAATCATTGTATTAGACACCAAGAGTACTAGATCTGTGCATCATAAATATAATTTCACTTCCATAAGAGTTTGGTGATTAAATACCGATGTTCCGTGGGATCTATGTGTGGCTTCCTGGGTCCTTGACTATAGAAAGGATTTTCCCTATTGACATTAATCTCCCCTTTTTCTTATTTACGTATATAAAATAAGTATAGGTGCTTATGTCTAGCATTTTACTTACAGGAGGGACAATTCTAGGGTTGGTATTTCTATTTTCAAACTTTTCGACAACAGATGGATTATATCCACGAAAATATTTTATCTTCCTCAACAATTATATATATTTCAGCAGTCAGATGTGAACATTCCAGCAGACGTATTACAAATATATATAAAAAAATATTTCCTTCACATATATTCCTCACAAAAAACAGATATGATCATTCAAATAGTTTACATTACTGCAATTAGATATAATCACTCAACAGATATATGAAATCAATCAAACATAGCCATTCAAAATAGAGAGGGATAGATCAACATATTTGAATCCAATCCACGGGAAGACAAAGGGAACAGCCATGTTCCTCCCAACCGTAGAACAGGGCAGCCAAAGTCACTTTCCCAATTCACCCCCTAGCCTGACCATGAATCCATGAGGGCGAACTTGGAAACTCCTCCTCAGCAATGTCCTTCAATTCCAACAGTTATCCTCTTGCCTCACACTTACTCAACAGTGCTCATAAAAACAAGGCAAATCTGTTTTAGTAGGCTCCTCTTTCCTCACACGCAATCCACAGTATTCATAACAGCAACAGAGCTCAAAAATATTTTCCCAGCATACTTAGCAGTGTCCTGCCTCCTCACATATGCTATTTATCAATTTTTCCCAGGTCCTTTTCCCTCCTTTGGGGATTTTCGCAACTTTCTTAATCCTTTATTCTCAGGGGCTGCCAGTGGCCAAATCTCTTATTTTCCACTTGTAATAATCATCCCAGAGGAAGTTCCAACTTGTTCCCCACTCATGGGGTCATGGTCAACTGATCTTTTAACATGGTTGTTCCATTTGTCATCCTCCATTTAATATATAAATTTTATATTTTTATACAAGTGTCATAGTCAACTAGTTAGTTGAGTCAGATCAGATCTCTGGCCAATAGTCACAATAATTAATTACAATTATTAATTTCGAAATTCAGAATTGTCATAAATGGAAAATATTTTCTAGATTCAAATTTGCCAAAAACATAAATAAATTTTCCAACCTATTTCAAAAATAAAAATATGTTATTTTGGGGGGATGTCACATCCTTTCCCCCTTTAGTAAAGCATTGTCCTCAGTGTTCCTTCCTTTCCTAGAATAGGATTGGATGAGATTTCCGCAAATCTCCTTCCAATTCCCAAGTGGCCTCCTCAGAACTAAAGTGCTTCCATTGCACCTTTACCTGAGTGACGACTCTATTCCAAAGTATTATTTCTCTCCGATCCAAAATGCATAGGG
>JASDQU010510015.1:0-13825 GCA_032191745.1 Picea mariana | reverse complement strand
CTAGTATACTTTCGGGAACTAGTATTCATAACAGTAATGAGATGCAGCAAAGATAATCCATTCTGAACTAGTAGATAGACATTTCATAAAAGGGTACAATAGGACAGCAGTTTTCTGTATAAAGTAATTTCTATTATATTCAATTAGAGTCTCTTTTAATCAATGTATTAGACACCAACAGTACTAGATCTGTGCATCATAAATATAAATTTCACTTCCATAAGAGTTTGGTAATTATATATCGGTGTTCCGTGGGATCTATGTTTGGTTTCCTTGGATTTTGACTATAGAAAGGATTTTCCCCATTGACGTTAATCTCCCCCTTTTCTTATTTACTTATATAAATATAATTATAGGTGCTTATGTCTAGCATTTTACTTATAGGAGGGACAATTCTAGAGTTAGAATGTCTATTTCGAACTTCACGACAACACACATATTATATCCACAAAAGTATTTTATCTTTCGTAATCAAATATATATTTCAACAGTCAGATGTGAACATTCCAGCAGACGTATTATAAATATATATATATATATATATATATATAGATTTCCTTCACATATATTCCTCACAATGAACAGATATGATCATTCAAATAGTTTACATTATCACAATTAGATATAATCACCCAACAGATACATTACATCAATCAGACATAGCCATTCAAAACAAAGAGGTGTAGATCAACATATTTGAATCCAATCTGCGGGAAGACAAAGAGAACAACCACGTTCCTCCCAACCGTAGAATAGGGCAGCCAAAAATCACTTGCCTGATTCACCCCCTAGCCTGACCATGAATCCATGAGGGCATACTTGGAAAAACTCCTCCTCTGTAACGTCCTTCAACTTCAGTCAATTCCTCTTGCCTCACACTTACTCAGTAGTGTTCATAACAGCAATAAAATCAATAGTCTCTTTTCCTAGCATTCTTGGCAGCATCTTGCCTCCTCTCATATGTTATTTATCATTTGTCCAGGTCTTTTCCTTCCCTTGGGAATTTTCACATCTTTCTAAATCCCTGATTTCCAGGGGCTTCCAATGGCCAAATCATTGATTTGCCACTTGTAATAATCATCCCAGAGGTAGTTCCAACATGTTCCCCACTCATGGATTCATGGTCATCTAAATTTAACATGGTTGTTCCACTTGTCCTCCTACAATCAAAATAAAATATTCTGTTTCCATACAAGTGTCATAGTCAAATAGTTAGTTGGGTCAAATCATGTCTCTTCCCAATAGTCAAAATAATTAATTACAATTACCAAATTACATCCTTTCCCCCTTCAGTAAAACACTGTCCTCAGTGTTCTTTCCTTTCCTGGAATAGGATTGGATGAGATTTCCGCAAATCTCCCTCCAACTCCTAAGTGGCCTCCTCGCGACTAAAGTTCTTCCATTGCACCTTTACCTGAGTGATGGCTCTGTTCCGAAGTGCTATTTCTCTCCAGTCCAGAATGCGTAGGGGTTCCACCTAGAACTCGCCTTCAGGTTCCACCTGCACCAATTTCCAATCAATCCTATGAGTAGGATCATGAATATACTTTTTCAGCAACGAAACATAAAATACATTATGAATTATTAGATTAGTTGGAAGTGTAAGTTGATATGCTATGGGTCCAATTTAAGCTAGTATCTCGAAGGGCCCACAAAACCTGGGTTCCATCTTGGCACAATTTCCTAACTTCAACGAGCTCTTTCGGGCCTTGACCTTTAAATAAACATGGTCTCCTACTTGAAATTCCAAGTGTCTTCTTTTCTGATCTGCATAGCTCTTATGTCTGTCCTGTGCTTCTTTCAAGTTCTATTGTACCTTTCTTACCATGGTTTCCATTTCTTGGAGCATCTCTGGTCCAACCATGAGTCTGTCAGCTGGGTTATCCTAGCTAATTGGAGTCGTACACTTTCTGCCATACAGTATTTCGAAAGGGCTCAACTTAGTCGAAGTTTGGTACCCATTGTTATATGCAAATTCTACCAAGTGCAAGTAGTCTTCCCACTTGCTTGGTTTTGTTCTTACGTACATGCGAAGCATATCCTTTATGCTTTGGTTTGTCCTTTCAATCTGTTCATTTGTTTGTGGATGATAGCTTGTACTGAAATTCAAGTTAGTGTTTAGCCCTGCAAACAATTCCTTCCAAAAAGAAGATGTAAATTTTACGTCTCTATCTGAAATCACCATTTTAGGAATACCATGCAGTCTAAAAATCTCTTTCATGAATATTTCAGCAATGTTTATAGCTCTAAAAGTAGACTTTATAGGAATAAAGTGTGCAGACTTATTGATTTTATCAATTACAACCATGATAGAATCATTTTGTTTCTAAGTTTTAGGAAAACTTGTTATAAAGTCCAGTGATATAGTCTCCCATTTCCATTCTGGTACTGGTAATGGTTGTAATAGGCAGACTAGATGCTGGTGCTTGGCCTTAACCTGTTGACAATCTTGGCACCTAGCCAAGTATTATGTTGTTTCGCCCTTCATACTAGGCCAGAAAAATAGTTTTCTAAGTGTTGTTATTGTTTTCTGGTAACCTGGATGGCCAGAATATGGTTTCTTATCCACTTCGTCCAAAATTGTTGATTTCAATTATGCTGAATCTAGTATGTAAAGTCTGTTTTTAATTCGTAATAGTCCTTTCTTGTCGATGCTTAGATCTGGTTTGTCAGAGTTGGTAGTACTGTTTTGTAATTCTGTCATTATCTTAGTGTAATTTTCGTTGTTAATACCTTTCGTCCTTATTCTTTGTTCTAGATCACTTTTTGCCCTGCTGATGTTTATCTCAAGTAACCCATGGACTCTTTTTCTTAAAGCGTCTGCTACTTTATTTTCCTTACCCTTGATATGTCTGACCTCAAAGTCAAATTCGCTCAAGAAGGCTAGCCACCTTTCTTTTCTTGCATTAAGATCTAGTTGGTTAAACAGATATTTCACCCCTCTATTATCCNTTGCCCATTATATAGTGTCGCCACATTTTTAAGGCATGTATTATTGCTGCCAATTCTAAGTCATGAGTGACATAATTTCGCTCGTGTTCTTTTAATTTTCGGGACTCGTAACAAATCACGTGCCCTTCCTGAGTTAGGACACCACCCAATCCTTCTTTACTTGCATCAACACATACGGTGAAGTCTTTATCTAGGTCTGCTACCTTCAATATCGGTGTAGTTGTCAATAATCCCTTCAGTTTGTTAAAATTGTCTTGACACTTCTCTAACCAGTTAAAATTGGTTCCTTTCTTTTGTAATGACGTGATAGGGTAGGCTATCTTGGAAAACCCTTCTATAAAACTGTGGTAATATCCAGTGATTCCCATGAAGGACCATATATCCGCTACATCCTTAGGTACCGACCATTCCATAATGGATTTTGTCTTTTCCGGGTCTACGGCAATGCCTTCTGCTGAAATTACATGTCCTAGATATTGTATTTTGTTCTGATAAAAGTCACACTTGTCAAATTTGGCGTACAGTTTGTGTTTCCTCAATGTTTGTAGAGCTATCCGTAAGTGTTCATTATGCTCTTCTTCCATTCTTGAATAGACCAGAATGTTGTCGATAAATACTACCATGAACTTGTCCAAGTATTGACTGAAAATACTCTTCATCAGGCACATAAACGTCGTTGGTGTGTTAGTGAGTCCGAAAGGTATGACTACGAATTTGTAGTGTCCATATCTTGTCCGAACAGTTGTTTTTCTTATGTCCTCATCCTTTATCCTAACTTGATGATAACCGGATCGTAAATCCAACTTTGAAAAAATCTTGGCCCCACCTACTTGATTGAACAGATCATTTATCCTTGGTAAGGGGTATTTGTTCTTAATAGTCAGTTTGTTCAGTTGTCTATAATCGATACATAGTCTTAGAGTACCATCTTTCTTTTTCACAAAGAGGACTGGTGCTCCCCATGGTGAGACACTCGGTCTGATATACTCTTTGTCCAAAAATTCCTGTAATTGTATTTTTAATTCCATCACTTCTGGTAGACTCATTCGGTAAGTTTCTTTTGGGATAGGGGTTGAACCGGGTAGTAGGTTTATGGAGAAGTCTATTTCCCTTCTAAGAGGTAATTATGGTATCTTGTCCATAAGCATGTCTCTAAATTCACGTAGGACAGCAAAGTCTTCTAACTTTGGCTTATCTCTTTTTTCTAATAGATTCATCACTTGGATGGAATAAACTTGACATCCCTTTCTAATACATTTCTTGAGTTGCATCGCTGAAACTTGTTTGACTGATACATGTTTTGGTATGCCTTGGGTTGTTCTAACAGTGCCAAAATCATCTCTATAGCTAAGTATCTTTGTATAACAGTCTAGTATTGCTTTGTGTTGTTCCAACCAATTCATCCCAATAATCATATTATAAGATCCTAGTGGTAGGATGTTTAGATTGGTCCTTATCTTTTGACCATCTAAGATGAACTCAAAATCAGAAATAAAGTCAACTACTTTCCTTTTAGTACCTGTTGCTATTTGTACAAGCCATGATTTTGCGTGCTTCAGTTTCTTAATTTTATTCAACTCTACTACATCAGGAGTAATATAACTTAATGTAGCTTCGGGGTTAATTAAAACAGAAATTCGAGTCTCAACGATTTTACCTTCGATTTCTACCACCGAGGATTGGTGGTCATCTTGTCGACCATCTATGGTTGCATTTATCCGATGCAGGATTCTACCCATGTCTCCCACTATCGAGGCTTCCTGCAAATTGTGAACAGCAGTTCTGTTTGCTAAAATTAAACGTGGATAGTTCCTCCTTAGATGAGGCTCTCTGCATTCCCAACACTTTAATGGTTCACGAAAGTTGTCCACAAAATTCTTCGTTCCCAGTTTTACCGGTTTTCCACTACCTTGCGCATTCGGATGATTGGAGTGAAAATCCTTACTTGGGAAACCTTTTGTTGTATTCCGATAAGGAGCTAGTTGGTATCCCTTCTTCCGCTGGTTCATTCGATCTTGTTTTTTATCCTTCCAGGCCTTGGGAAACTCTACCCGCTGTTTATACTGGTCATAACACATTTTTTCTTTCCTTAATACCTCACTCAAGGATTTAGGGTTGTCAAATTCAATTCTGTCTCTGTAGGACTGTGGTAAACAGCTTAAGAATCACTGGATTTTTACCTTATCCTCCCTAATGTATGGTACGAACCTTAGTAGTTCTATAAATTTATTTATAAGGTCCTCCATCATCATCTGTTCGAGTCGTAACTCATAAAATTATTTCATCTTCCTTTCATAAGAGATTTCAGAAAGGTATTATTTCTTAAAATACTTCTTAAATTCAGACAATTCCAACTGTTTCTCCTTTAGTCCCTTGGCCAATTTCAGGTCTTGCCACCAAATGTTGGCCTTCCCCTTCAAATTGTAGATGGTCATTCTGACCTTCATGTTGCTGGAATAGTTGTAGATATGGAAGTATTTTTTGATGACCAACAACCATGCCTCAGCTTCTTCTCCTGTCCTGGACTCTCCATCAAAGGTAGCTGGTTTAATCTTTTTAAATTCTCCTTCAAGGTGGTCTACCTGTTTTCTTTTTCTGTCTGGTATAGTTTTGTCTTCAGCTAAAGATGTCCCTTCAGACGAACTATCTCCTTTTTCTATTTCCAGTCCAGAATTCTTGGAGGCCCTTTCGCTGACTTCTTCGTCATGGTTATCATCTTTTTGGATTTTCTTGGTTACTATACTACGCAGCAGGACTCCATTTATCTCTTTCTATTCATGCTGTGCTTTCTTCAATTTTTCATTGTCGGCCTTGAAAACCTGCAGTTCAACAATAAGATTCCTCATTGTTTCCAACACCTTCGTGGGTGAGCTTCCATCACTATTCTGTCTTGGATCTCCAGGAGGTCCTTGCTGTGGATTTCCTTCCATATTGATTTTTGCACCCTCCTGAGTTGCCATAATTTACAAAAACAGAAAGGGCTTTCTATTTGTAACCATAAGATTTATTAGTTTTACATAAATCTGAATAGATACTAAGCAGCTAATATGGCCCTATTCAGGCCCAATGTTGTAACTTTTTCTCTGATACCATATGTAATATACCTCAAAAACTGTCTGGAAAAAAAAATTTGTTTGTATAAGTATCCTTGAATGGTTCAAGATTCAAGCAAGTAAGCTTTCTATTATACGTCTTGAGTCTGAAATTTTGCAAGAGTCCTTACTATCGTCGACTGTCATTATCATTCAACTTAAATTTTTATGATCGACGATAAATGTTTACTCCTCATTCAATGTTTATTTCAATTCCTGTAATTATAATTACTTTCCTATATGTTTGTACCTATGACCATTACCACAGTCTTAACAACACAAACGACTTTGGGACTTTATGGCCAAATCCTTACGTGTTAAACCCTACAAATAACCCATTACCATATGTTTATAATACAAATGACTTTCAGGGGTTGATGGCCTAGGCCTCATGCGTTAGTCCATACACATAATCACCCGATGAAAACGACCAAACGGACTTAGGTAAAAGTAGAGTATTAGTCTATACTCCTCTGTGAAAAGTTTAAATATAAACAGACCCCTATAGTTTTCTTTTTAAAAAAAAATCTGGATACAAAATAGTGGTTAAGTAAGGCCTTCCGGTTAAACTCAGACTATGAATATTTCATAATCCTCCGATCCTAATCAAATTCACCTACACCGTTGGATTTCAAGTACTGGGTCTCGCGCTTATTCCATATGCCCACTGGTTATGACCATGGGCCTAATCAAAATGTCTTTCACATTTCGGCATTTCAGCAAGTCGTAATCCCCAAAATGGAGCCAGATCAACGGTCCACAAAACTTGATAATGTGATCCCTTCTTTTCTTAATCGAATGGCTGATAGGATTTCGACATTTTTCCCTTCGAGTCATCGTGACTCCAGCATTATAAAATTCATGATCACAAAATATCTGAAGTGATCGGACAGCTCACATAACCCATTGAGATGGATGGTTGACGGGATTTCAGAGTTTTTCCTTTCGGGTTTTCGAGACTTACAATAGTCCCTTTCAGCATTTCAGAGTCCTTGACATGCTCTGATCTTTCGCATTTCGCGACTTCATCATTCTTGTTGTGAGTGTCCTTGACACCTCCAACTCCCGGTATCCGAAACTCTGAAATGGATATTAAGTCGTGGTTTCGGTACCGTTGATTAAGGGTAACCCATTTTGTGATGGCAAATTCTATTGTTGGAAGTAAAAACACCGTATGGGATGTTCATTTGTTTCAATTCCGAACGATATATGTAATACTATTTTTAAAAGAATTACAGGGTTTCCCTTCCGCCTACTTGTAATGGCATACTCATTATTTTATTGGTTTAAGTTGTGTGGAGTTCTCTTGTTCTTGCAAACGTCGAAACCCGAAGTGGCCCCACAACCTAATCGAATTCATGGTTTGGCGATTACCGTTGTATGTTGTTCATGCATCAAGAATTACCAAACGCCGAAACCTAATATTGGTTGAGCCCCACACCTTCTCCATGATTTTGCGATTCGGCATTTGATGTTGTGCAGTGTTTTGCATCGGGAGTTTGTAAAACCTGAAACCCGAAAAGGATCGGGCCCACACTCCATTTTTTTTTTCGCAATTTGAGAATTGTTATTTGTAGCGTTGGGTATTTGTAAACCCCGAAATCCCGAACCCTGAAACCCCGAAGTACTGGGCCCATATTCCATTCACATTTTCACGATTCGAGAGTTGTTGTGTGTTGGTGTTTGGCATATGTAATCGCCAAACCTCGAATCTCGAAAACCCAAAGTGTTGGGCCCACAACCTTTTCGCATTTCGGGATTCAGCAAACAACGTGGTCTTTTGTTTTTTTGTATTTGGCATTTGTAATCGTCGAAACCAGATTGACCTCCGTTTTTCACACTTTAACTATATATATATATATATATACACACACACACACACACACACACACACTATGCAGTTTTCCATTTGCATTAAATATGTAGGTAAACTCAAATCTACATCACAATTTACTTGTGGGGTTTTCAACTACAACGCTTTATCTTACTACAGTAGTAATCCAAACCACAGTACAAATCCTCTTTAAGAATTGACTAGTCATATCCTTCCAGCTAGTATACTTTCGGGAACTAGTATTCATAATAGTAATGAGATGCAGAAAAGATAATCCATTCCAAACTAGTAGAGAGACATTTCATAAAAGGGTACAATAGGACAACATTTTTCTGTATAAAGTAATTTCTATTATATTCACTTAGAGTCTCTTTTAATCAATGTATTAGACACCAATAGTACTATATCTGTGCATCATAAATATAAATTTCACTTCCATAATAATTTGGTAATTATATATCGATGTTCCATGGGATCTATGTTTGGTTTCCTGGGATTTTGACTATAGAAAGGATTTTCCCCATTGACGTTAATATCCCCCTTTTCTTATTTACTTATATAAATATAATTATAGGTGCTTCCGTCTAGAATTTTACTTACAGGAGGGGCAATTCTAGAGTTGGGATGTATATTTCAAACTTCGCAACAACAGACAGATTATATCCACGAAAGTATTTTATCTTCCATAATCAAATATATATTTCAGCAATCAGATGTGAACATTCTAGCAGACGTATTATATATATATATATATATATATATATTTCCTTCACATATATTCCTCACAATGAACAGATATGATCATTCAAATAGTTTACATTACTGCAATTAGATATAATCACCCAAGAGATACATTACATCAATCAGACATAGCCATTCAAAACAGAGACGTGTAGATCAACATATTTGAATCCAATATGTGGTAAGACAAAGGGAACAACCACGTTCCTCCCAACCGTAGAATAAGGCAGCCAAAAATCATTTGCCCGATTCATCCCCTAGCCTGACCATGAATCCATGAGGGCGAACTTGGAAAAATTCCTCCTCCATAATGTCCTTCAACTTCAGTCGATTCCTCTTGCCTCACACTTGCTCAGTAGTGTTCATAACAACAATAAAATCAATAGTCTATTTTCCCAGCATACTTGGCAGCATCCTGCCTCCTCTCATATGCTATTTATCATTTGCCCAGGTCTTTTCCCTCCCTTGGGAATTTTCGCAGCTTTCTAAATCCCTGATTTTCCAGGGCTGCCAATGGCCAAATCACTTATTTTCCACTTGTAATAATTAGCCCAGAGATAGTTCCAACATGTTCCCCACTCATGGAGTCATGGTCAGCTAAATTTAACATGGTTGTTCCATTTGTCCTCCTGCAATCAACATAAAATATTATGTTTCCATACAAGTGTCATAGTCAAATAGTTAGTTGGGTCAAATCAGGTCTCTGCCCAACAGTAAAAATAATAATTACAATTACCAAATTCGAAATTCGAAATTGCCATAAATGGGAAAAAAAATTCCAAATTCGAATTTACTAAAAATGGAATAAATTTCCAGCAATTTTAAATTTCAAAAATATTTTATTTTTGGGGATGTCACATGGCGGAGGAGGAGTATGGATCACATCTGGCTTGGGTAATGTCACACTGCCAAATTTTATCTTGACTGGGTTTCTTTGTGGGAGTTGGGATACCCATCTCAAGTAATGAGTGATAGCTCAACCTTGCGAGGCGATATGGGAGCTAGCATGCTCTGGTAGTGTGTGTGTGGCCCCTTTGCAGATCGAGGGGTTGAGGGAGAAGAATATTACCCCTAGCATTGGCTGGGAGGTACCAGTGAGGTCACATTGGTTGGTAAGCGGGAGCTCGACGAAGGGTGTGTGGGACAACGACTTCATAGCATTCACATTTGGCTACGGTACACAGGTGTATATTTGTATTGAATGGTAGTTAAATGATGTTCATGCACCTTCAGTTAAGGTACTTCTATTGTGTTAAAATTTATGTTTTATTCAACGTAAGACTATCCATAGATTTCATTTTTATCTTTCAGTGATTTTGTCTTGATGAGCCCAGTGTTTTATGATCAACGAATTGAAAGTCATCCCAACCTTATGCTCACTGTACTTTTGATTGATTTCCAATGGAAAACCCAAACTCTGAATGCAAATGACTTCTCTGTGTTTTCTTTTATTGTTTTTTAATACAAGGAAAAATTGTGTTTTTATCTTATGTTCCTTATCCTTTGAGTTATTAGTTTGTTCCTAAGCAGTCGGCCAGGAGCTGAATCAAATTTCTTTCACTCCAGTGTTAAAGATTTAGATTCAAATGCCCTGCTTTCTTGTGCATGGATAATAATTGTAGGATACTTTCTCTACCCAACAAGGAATTCTCTCCTGATCATTTATCCCCTTTTTTGCTCCGCAATTATTGTGATTTTTCTCTACGAACTCACACTTCCACACAACGATTTGGGGATGTCTCTTCAGATTCGCCCAACTTTTCGTAATGTATCCTCTACGATTTTCTTTTAGTTGTAATATCTACCCCCTTCTCTTTTTACACTATGTTTTAACCCTCTCTTTACCCAACGATCCCCTTCCTTTATCTCTGCATGATGCCTCTTAAACTTAGTGAACAAGTCTTTACATTATTTAATTTATTTATTGTGTTTTTTCCATTGCGAGTATGCCAACAACTTAAATCATGATGTGATCTGCCACTGATCACGAATCACCTTTAATTATTTCCCTTTATTTCGTTTGCTACTATGTGTTTTCCAACCCTTTGAATCCTTTAATAAGATCTATGTTTTAAAAGAAATAATTTCATGCGACTTACCTTCGGGTCTGTAAATCTTTTTAAACTGACAGTGTATTTTAAGTTTAGATGACGGTTAGAATGTGCTATCATTGTTCATTGTTTTATTCGGCAGTGTATTCCCTTTGTTTAGATGACGGACTGAACACGCTATCATTGTATTATCATTTTTATTGGCAGTATATTTGCATTGATTAGATGACGGATTGAATGCGTTGTCACTGTATTATCATTTTTATTGGAGGTATATTTTCATTGATTAGATGATGGATTGAATGCGTTGTCATGGTATTATCTTTTTTTGGTAGTATATTTTCATTGATTAGATGATGGATTGAACGCATTGTCACTATATTATCATTTTTGTTGGCAATTATCCCCCTCGCAGCGATTCTTGATGATGTTCTATCTATTTTTTTTAAATGATATAATTTCCTGGCGTGGATAACTATGTGGCGTAACTTTTTCCAAAACCACAAACGAAGGACCAGATGTGGACACTAAACAACGAATGGGAATAAGGATAAGAGTAATTTCCTTCTGGTAGCTATCCCCCACGCCTGTGTTTCATTTCCTTCTATCATCTATCCCCTACGTTTCATTGGGTACTGACAGTGGCCTTCTAATTAATTCTAATCCGCTTTTAAACTAGTTAACATCCCATTGTTGGAGAATCGTGACTTACAGACAGAGTGAAATCATTCTAATTCAGAGAATCTTGGGTTGAGTGGACTGGGTTTTTAATTTCCTTTAGTAATTACACCGAGGTTTGTTAATTGACAATGCTGGTAGAAAATGTAAATTAGTTAGATGTTTAGTTAAGCATAATTCAAGTCAATTTCCAATGGTTAGCGCTAACAGTGAATTTGTGATTTAGCTAATAGTGAATAGGAAACATTTTTTTACTATGACAATGGTATTCATGGCAGGGAATCCAATTGTGATTATCCCCTTTATTGTTAAATTTTTCCACCACAACTTAATCGTTTAATTATGAGATTGTTGATATACTCTTTATTAGTGAATTGTTATATAACAGTTTTACTCTGGAATAATTATATGGCATATTTATATCATCATTGGAAGAAATTAATGGCATAAGTAGAAAGTATTTTGCTTAGGATACTAGTAAATGCATGGGTTCCTTAATGTGTATATACCATACCTTTGAACAGAGAAAATATTGATTGAATCTATCAATAAGTGAATATTTGAGTTTTCTTTTAAAAAAGAAATGATCAGTGGAGTAAAAACGTGAAGAGAAGAAATGATTGATAATGGGAAAGGTAGAATTATGACTCGAGGCATTACATTTTAGTGAGTGGTTAGCTTTTATTTTTAAAATATGTATAGTATCAAGAATGCTATAGTAAGATACTACTTCATTCATTGGATTAAATATGATTAATGATTTGGGTGTTGATGAACCGTGATAATAGAAATTATTAATACGCCTAATCAAAACTGAAATCATTACTAGATTGATTTTGGAATTTAAAACCTTTGGGAATTAATGATTTCAGCAAGTGGATAAAAGAATGAAAAAATGTTAGAGGATATAATTGTAAAAATGATGATAAAGCTATAAGAGTCTTAACTCATATAGTCAAATCCTTGTGTGTGGGCATAGAAAATGGAGCATTAATGTTGGTCTGGAAAATTTAGGTAATACTTTGAAGACACTAGTTCAGGTTGAAAGGATTCAAACTTGACCAAAGTGTACATAGGATTGTGAAGAATTGAATCTAGGTAAAGATATGAGGATTCATGTAGAAATAGTTAGTATTTTGTAATAAGGGTAAAGAAAATAAAGAAAATTGAATTCTTATAATTGATTCTTAAATTATGATTGGAGAGTCTATGTCATATTCACAATGGAGGATATGCATATTTAAATATAATAAAGTTAGAAGTATTTGATAATGAATTGATCCCTAAAACAAGACACTAAAATTTTAGAATAGTACTTTGTGGTGCGCGGTGAAAGGCCACCATTGTTCAGTTGATGTTAATTACTTATGCGCCATGCATTGTTGATTCATTAATTGCTATTCCTTTCTCTTGTTGAAGGTTTGTGTTACCTGTGTCGATTGGTGATGTTGCATTTGTTGATTGATGTTTCCTTTAGCCTAGTAGGTGTAGTCTTTTTTTGAAGGGTGGGATGTAGACGCCTACTTGTTCCTCATAACAATCGCCAGCCTGATACCTTAAATGGTCAAATCGATGGGAACGTAGTTTGAGCGTTGCTTATTTTTTCCTAGAGGTCCTAACCTTGCATGGTAGGACGAGCGGGTAGTCGTTTTTATTTTGTCTAGTCGATTTTTGCTAGTTGCATCTAGTTTCTTGATGTGCTAGTAAGTTGGTTCGTTATGATGTATGTTGCCTGGATGGCATGCATTGTGTTTGTTGTCAAGTTGTGTTGTTTTCGTGTTACCTTTATACTTGAAGAAAAAAAAATTATCACTTGTTATGCATCGTATGTTGTCGCAACGACGGGGGCCGTTACATAATATGACGCATCTTGAGATTCATTCCCATTATTTAAGATATTTGGTATATTGTCTCTTGTTTAATGTGGGCCATGCCCATTATTTATGATATTTGGTGTAGTGTCTCATGTCTAATGTGGGATAGATGATTAGATTCCCAATATCTTTATGAAGCATTAACAATAGCAATGTTTGTGAAATTTTGGTTATGTTTGGGCTTGAGCAAGATGCAATTTTTTTTGGGGGCGGTGTACAAAGATTATCTCACCTTTTAAATCACTAGAGAATTGTGCTCATGGGGTGGATTGGATCAACAACTCCATCATATCTTTGGATCTTGGGGGGCACTTGACAAACAAATTTGTCACATCTTTGGATACTCTAGGAATATTCATACAACATTTGAAGTTCGACTAAGGGGGGGTCAATTGTATAGTTGAATGCTTGATAGAACCGACTAAAAGTGGTGCTATTTCGGCTTTATTTAGAAGGTTATTATTATTATTAAATTCAAATTTTAACAATAAAACTTATACTTTGATCCCCATTTCAAAATGCTTGGAAATAGAAACAAAGCCATAAGGCCTCTCATATGGAACAATAAGAATTTGGTGTTTCCTAGTTTTTAGTCAATTCAAT
>JASDQU010510014.1:19170-35283 GCA_032191745.1 Picea mariana | reverse complement strand
TCTGTGCTATATGTGTCTTAGCTTCCTCTTCTTGGGCTAGTATTTATGCTACCTGCTCCTATAAAGGCTCCACTTGATCCTGGCGCTCTTGTTTCTAGGTTTGCGCAGAGATTAGCTCTACCTACAAATTCTTAATCTCTTGCGTCCTTTTGACACATTTTGGGATTGGTATGGTCTTCCTCTTCTACTTGAGCTCTTGGATCGCTGCATTGATCATTTCCTCTTCCTTGTCCCACCATTGGACCTGTGGTTCTTCCTCCAACCTTGTCCAAAGTTGCGTTGCTTTATCGAACAAGTTAGTTGTTGTGCTAACCTACTGCTCTATCTCTTGCATCTACATTTTTTCTTCCTGCTTACTTTTCTCCTTTACTACCGGTGGAGTGGTGGGTATGATTTGTTCTCATATATTCTTGATCTCCTTCTGATATTGCTTGATTGGCTCTGCAATCTGATCAATATTTTCTGCTACTGGAAGTTATTTCTCTTGCTCAGTTTTTGAAAGTTTCTCAAAAATTCCTCCTACTCGTCGTTCCAGTTCATTCCTATGTTATTTTTCCTCCTAAGTTTCGGACTTGGCCTGCTCACAAAAATTTTCCATCCCCTACCGCTTCTTTGTTGCTTGTTGTAATTCGACTAAGTTTCTGTGTGTGCGAGGTTGTACCTCGTGGTCGACTCTAACCTACAACTTGTGTAGTGCCCTTGATGGCATCCATGTCAAGACCAATTGGATGTGGTTTAAATCCTTCAAGTGTGTCTTCCCCACGATTTTATCCATGCGCAACATGTTAGGTGTGATGTAGACCGTTTCATTTGCGTGTGGTAATGAGTGGACTGGATCTTGTTCTTCTACCTCCACTCTTTCGCCAGTCTATTGTGTTGATGGCTCTATGCTCCTACTGTTGCTTGATATTTGTACTTCCCTGTGTTTCTTAAGGAACTCTCCCATTTCTTCCAGCTCTTTTTGCAATTTGTCCCTGTGATGTGTTGCATGGTCAAAGACCTCGGCTAGACAATCCTGGACCATTCTAGCGATCATATCCCCATCATCCTTTGTAATCATGTATTATGGCGGTGCTCGTTGTGCCTTTGAATTCTTGCACGTGCCTCCTACCTGTGTGGCTAGTCTCTTATTTCCCTCGGTTCCTGTGTGTTGGGATTTGAGGTGGTCCCTTGCGCTCCCTAAGTCTATTTTTGTTGTTCCTTGGTTGACTTTGTATTCTCCTTCTTCCCCTTCTAGGTTCATGTATTCTTTGGTCCTTTGTCTATCTGTGTTGGCTTTCCTTGGCTCGTTCTTGGTCGCTTGGGCACTTGGATTTTTGAAGGTTGTGTTTCCCCCTGCTCTACATCTCCTTCTGTTGTTCTTTTTGTCATTTGTTGGGTGATGGATGGAATCTTCCATTCGTTAGGCCATTCCCTAATGACAATATCGATATCTCTCTCTGTAATGTAGTAGCGCATTTGTAGCCATTGTTTAGTTGGATCATGTCGTGCTTGTATTCACATTGCTTGTCGTGTGGCCTAGAAATTGGCGATGTCCTCATATAGTGTGACAACCGTGGGTGTTATTCTCCATGATCGGTTGATGGCTTCCTGTATGTCTCATGGGTATGCCTCAAATATGATCCCATTCTACCTCTTATGCCTGGAGTTCGACCCTGCTTTCAGTAATAGATACCTCGCTCATGTTGGATATGGTCTGGTACAAAAAACTACATAGCCTGGTTCTCACCATCCCATGAAGGATTTTAAAGTAATCAACCATGAGTAGTGGAACTCTGGGCCTAGGTCTTGCGCATCCTTGCAATCCTCTAGGAATAAGTTCAGTAAGTATGGTGCCCATCTCATTGAGGTGCCTTTTGCGCACTAGGCTAGAACTGCAATGACTCCAGCTGGTACTTCCTCCCTGTGACATTTTCTTAGCAATTTCTAGGCTAAGAGTTTTTCGCCAAATTATGTGGTTGCATTGTTGATATGTTTGATGATGATGCCTCTCATCCCGCTGGCGGTGCCATACTTCTTCTTCATTTATTTCATCATCTCTTTCTCCTTGGATTTTTCATCCATAACCAACGTGGGATCCATACCCTGAATTTGTAAGCCTGTTATTTGTGTAATAAGCTCAACAGTTATGGGTACGGGTTTGTTTAGCCATATCTCCCCTCCATGTGTGATTGCTAACAGTTGCTTGATGCATGTTGTTGCATTATGGTCTCTGCCAAAATGTGGTAGGGTCAGCAGACCTAAGATTCCTGTTTTCTCTAGCCTAGTTGCCAACTAGTATGGCCGGTTAATTTTTTCTCCAAGATGAGTTGTGCCTATGGTCTGTATAAATACCCTCTGTGAAAGTTCCAAGAACTTGGCTTCGTCTGCTACATCATGGTCTGATTATTTGAGATTCTCAACGTGACCCAGTAGCTCTGGTCCTACCTGTACCCTAGTTGGTATGTGTGGTAGAACAATTTATGTTGTAGGTTTCTTGCAAGGTGAGCTTGGTATCTATATCTTGTCCTTCGGTTGCGGTGGCTAGCTTAAAGTTCCAATGACTTCTAGTTGTCCCTTTGTATGCCATTTTGGCCAAGACGAGACATTGTCTGCGGTCTCCCCTGCTAGGTGTTATGATATGGTCGTTTGAGACTCATCTGGATCCACTGTTGTTGTCAGATTCAGCGTCATTCCATTAGATTTAGAAGTTTCTTCTATATTCTCTAGTCACACCTCCTTTCGGGTTTTTGCTTCCCATTTCTACGGTTCATGCGTCGTTGCAGTTGTATCTACATTGGTGGCCTCCGCTGCTGGCTGCTAGATTTCTTCTAGTATCAATGTGGGTTGTACTGGTATCCTCTCTAGGGATGGGATTTCGTCGATATTGATGACCTCCAACGGTTGTTTTTCACCTTCTTCGGCCTATCCTCATGACCTGGTTTGAACTCTGGTTTGTCTGGAATTCTAGCTCGCTTATGCTTGCTTGGGCGATGCCATCGTGGTGAGTATCAAATGGATGCTAGACTCGAATGGTTTATGTGGTCTCCATGAACTCTCTCTATTTTATTTTTCCTCCCTCGCTCTCTGTCTGCTTTGTCTTCATGAATAGACTATGGCCTCCCACATCCATGTGTTGTATGGCTTTCCCATGAAGCTTGTCGAGTACGCTTCCTTGGTTATGGGTTAAATGCACCTTAATTGTGGATTCAATGAATCTTCAGTGGTTTCATACTTACCATTACTCATGTTGTCCCATGTTATGTTGGTGCGATTAGTGTGTCATCCCATCGGTCCTTGCCTCTCTTTAATTTTGCCAAGTATCATCCTGTCACGCTTCTTTTGCCGCCTTTATTTTTCTCGCTTGTTTCCCTTTCTATGTAACCATTATTCTTGTCCTTTCCGCATTCGTGTTTCTAAATTCATGTGGCCTTTCTACTTTTGGCATACTGTTCCCTTTTTAGTTTTGTTTCCTTTTTTATTTTATTTATTTTTAACTGTGCGGTGGGTGGTCGACTGTCCTTGTACAGCTTCAGTCGACTCCCATTGATCATTCCTTTGAGTTTTATGCCTACTAATTCTCTTAACTCTACAGCGCCTTCGTCTGTGACAGATATTACTTTGTATGGTCCTAACCAATGCATTCTAATATTTCTTGGGTGTTGTAACGATTTGTTGTCATACATCAATACTAGATCTCCTTCCTTGAACATTTTCTTCTTGATGTGTCTATAGTGCCAAGATTTGTCTCTTGCTTTATGCACTTGTTGATGGAATCCTACCAAGATTCAGTCTTCCTCCATGTTCAATAACTGATTCAGGCTATCCTATACTACACCTCGTTCTTTCATTTGTGTGATAGCTACTATGCACAATTTGGGTACTAAAAATTATAATGGAACTATCGCTTCTTGGCCATAAACTAGTTTAAATGGTGTGTGCCTTGTCAATGTTTTCCATGTAGTCTTGTAGGATCATAATACTGCTAGTACTTTGAGGTCCCATTCATCTTTGTTGATGTTACAAATATTTGTCAATGTGTTCTCCAGAATCTTTTTGAAGGCTTCCACTGTGCCATTTGCCTGTGGATAATACGGTGTGCTCTTTTGATGATGGACTTCAAACTCTTCAGTCATCCTGCGGATGGTGTTTTTTATGAAGTGAGTGCCTTGGTGGCTCATCAAATCTCTTGGGCACCCGAATCGAGTGATTACTTGTTCAAACAAAAAGTGTGTTGTTGTTTCTGCACTACAATATTTTACTGGTGCGGCTTCTGCCCATCTTGTTAAATATTCCGTCGCAGTGATAATGTACCTAGTCCCTGTTCTTTTTGTCGATGGGTTGATTGGTTCCATAAAGTATATTTCCCACTTGTCAAATTCCTATAATGTTACTTGTGGTTGTAATGGCATCTCATCCCTTCTGTTGTGTTTGCCTATCCTTTGACAAACATCGCATCTTCGATAATACTCCTTCGAGTCTCTATGAATCGTTGGCCACCATAGTCCTGCGCGCAATACCTTCTATGCGGTATCTTTACCCGCATAATTCCCTCATGGGATTCTGCTAAGACTCTTGGTATTTCTTTCTCTAACATGAATCTTCATAAGATTTTATCTGCACCCATTTTATATAATTGTCCGACAATCAGTTGATAGTCAACAGTGCAAACTACCAGGTTTTTCTTCTGCGCGGTGCTATAGTCTTGCGGCGCAGTACCTATACTCAAGTACTGAATGATATCTATGAAGTATTCATTAGCAATCTATACTGAGGATAATTGTGCATCTAGAAAGTTGTATTCTAAATTCGTAGATTCTTCTCCATTTGTGACCCTCGACAGGTGGTCAAGTCCTGCATTCAATTTCCCTGGTTTAACTATTACTTCAAAGTTGAATTCTTGGAATAGTAGTAACCATCGACAGATTCTCCCCCCCAACACTGGATTTTTGACGAGGTATTTCAGGGTTGAGTGATCTATGAACATTTTAAAGTGCTTTCCCAATAAGTAATGTTTGAATTTATATAGTGCATAGACCATGGCTAGGCCTTCTCTTTCTGTCATGTTATAGTTCTATTATGAGTCTGATAACTTTCTTCTTGTGAACGTTATTGGGTCATCCAAGTCTCCTGTTCCTAGTTGTGCCAAGATAGCTCCGAGATCCATTGTTGATGCATCTACATGCACATGGAATGTCTTTTCCCATCCTAGAAATACAAATATCGACGCGGTAACCATCTTTTCCTTCAAGGTATCCAGATCGTGTTAACACTCGTCATTCCATTGAAACTTTGTAACCTTATGTAACAGATTTTCCATTGGTGTTGTGATCTATTCATATCCTTTGATAAATTTCCTGTAATATCCTGTGTGTCCTAACGTTGCTCTTAGCTAACATAATGTTTTTGGTGCTGGCAAGTTAACAATGACTGCGATCTTTGCCATATCTACTAATAAGCCTTGTTTACATACTATGTGGCCCAATAGTATCCCAAATGGTGTTCCAAATATTCATTTCTTGATATTCAGTGATATCTATCATTGTCTGGATCTTTCTAACATCAGCCGTAAAACTTCCACATGGTTTTTCAACAAGCTGTAGATTGTCCAATCATCTAGGTATACTTCAAGAAATTGATGGATGAATTCCTTAAATGCAACAATGACAACTTTGGAGAATATTGTTGGTGCATTCTTCAGACCAAATGACATGATTGTGTACTGATAAGATCCTCATTCTGTCACAAACTTGGTCTTGTGTTTGTCTTCCTATGCTATCTTAATCTGATGGTAGCCCAAGAATCCATTAGTGAATGAGTAAGCTTCATGTACTCCCACATTCTCTAACACTTCATTTGTGAACGGTGTAGGGAACAGGTTGTGTAGGCATGCATCATTCAACTTTCTCAAGTTGACGCATATCATGATCCCTCTTCCTTGTTTCATGTCTTGTAATACCATCGGGATTATCCATTCTGACTCCTCAACCGGTTCTATAATGCCAGCTTCAAGCATCCTATCAATATCATCTTTAACTTTCTGTTTATATATGGGTTCGGTTTATAGGGTCGTTTTCTAATAGGTTTCTCTTCAGGTCTGAGTCATATCTTCATTTCTCCCAGCTCTCCAGCTATACCCTTCATCTCTGTGAATGTTGTGGGAAAGAGGTCATTGTATTCGCGTAATCACTCTGTGATACTTTCTATTGTTTTCTCATCCCAGTAATCTCCAATGTTGGCCATTTTGGGTTTCTCAATTGTCCCGATGTTAACTTTATTTACCTTGATTGGTGTGGAAATGACTTCTATTTCAATGGTTGGGCCCTCCACATCTCTTTCACCTTCTACTTCTTCAATCTAAATATCACGCGGATCATCTTCGTCTGGTGCTTCCTCCTATACATGGTAACATGACAATAGTTCCTTGACTATCTGTTTATTACTATGTTGCTCTTCTGTGATAAATTATATTTCTGGTGCTTTGAGGAATATTAGTCCTCTGATCCGTTTAAGGGGTGCATCTATGTTAGGGTTCTCATGCTCGAATGAGAAAGTGACTTTGAAATTAGGTCGTTCATGTCATAGTTCCTTTGCATAATTTCTGGTTCGTATACCAATTCACTGGTATGCCCTCTAGAGTATGTATGAAGTGATGAGGCGATTCCTCTGGTGAGCTCATTTTCCACAGCATTCTACACGCCTCCAAGTGTTCCACTGGTGCTCTATTTCCTTCATATTTATGTTGTTTGCTGTTTTTTTATTCTGTACAGTAACCGTTTACATTGATACCAGTCTGTGATTGTCTCTTTGTGTGCGCTCCACCATCTAGTCGGTGTAGCTTTTAGTGCTAAGTCAAGTACTAACAATCTCGGGTTCTCTAACACGATGTCTTCATATTATGTCAATAATGTTTCCAAATCATTTATTCCATGGAAGATGGGTGGTTCTCTGATTTATTTGCCTATCCATCTTACTACACAGTCTATTCTTTCACATCTTCACGTGGATACTTCGTGTAGCCTCTGCTGCCAGTTCTCTAAATTGGTGTCTGAGTATGTTGCGCATGAAGTAATGCTCTGCCAACTGAGTACCCCATATGCAGTTGGGTTTACATAATCCTGATCGTGCACAGTTGTTTTGTACAACTGGATGATTTCCTCTAAGTCTAGGCAAGTAGGTTCTACAAACCTCTCCCCTTTTGATGGGTCTAATGGTGTGATGAACCTATATTCTCCAGAATCAAATGTCATTTTTCTGGTCTTTGATTATGGCCTGGTTGTCAAACGCCCAATCCAGACCAATCAAAGATGGGTAAGGTGTTGTGTCGTCCACTATTTCAATGACTTCGAAATCTACTTTAGTGCGCACTCCATCAAGATCTACTATCACTCTGTTTAGTCTACCTATTGGTAGGACTCTGTGCTAGTTTTCTACTTTCAATTGAAAAGGTGAGTATCCTAATGTGGGCTCTCCCATGAATTTCCATGTCTTCTTTGGTAATACATTCACTTCGGATCCTAGATCCAGTATAATGTATCCCATATTGAAATCCCCAATGTTAGCATTATGTCTGAATTCCCTACTTGTTCTTCTTTCTATGTGTAGGTGATTAACTGTTTGAGGTTCTAGCTTTCCTTCTGTCTCACTGCTACACTTTTCTAGGATGTTTTGAAATATTTTCATAGATGATGGATCACTTAATACTTTTACACATGATTGCAAAAAGCCTTTGATTGTACTTACTTGTCCCGTGGGTTTCATTTCGTTGGTATGATCCAATGATGGAGGTATCTCATATTTTGGTGCTTCCTTGTGTGGCTGCACAGTTGGAGTCGACATTGTGTCCTTCTGAAATTATTTTATGGCCTCCTTAAAGGTCTCCTTTTCCTTTTTTGCGTCAAACTGCTTTCTTGGTTCAATGTGCTTCCTTACCCACTGGTTTTGCGCTAGTTCTTGTCGAACTGCATCAGTGCCTATTTTAACTCCTTCGTGGGTAACTATGTTGATATTTCGTCCTTCATCCCTTGTTTTGGCTGAAATCCACTGAACATTTTGATTGTTTTGGTTCCTCTTTTCTTGAATATTCACTAGTAGTGTCAGACATTCCTCTGTATCATGGTCTGATGCATGACAATACATACAAGTTGTTGGTGGAAGCAGGAATTCCCTTGCATAATGTCTCGGTTGCTGACAATTGTGACATGTGACTGGTCCTCTACCTCATCTGAAACCTCCTCTGGCTCATCCTCCTCCTCTGTAGCCTGCTCGATCACCTCTCGACGCGTTATACTGAGGCTCCTGATTATACTATGTGGTATTGCACTGGGGCTGTGTTGGGTTGTATTGTGGCTACGCGTTATTGTATGGTTCTTGCATAGTATTATACTTTTGGTGCACAGTGTTTTATGACATTGGGGCTTGAATGAACTGTGGCACTACTTTCCCAGACATCATTTCAGCCTGTACCCTATATGCATCCGATGTCCTTTCTCACATAAGCTCCATAGTTCTTCAATTTTTATCGTCATGGCCCACGGACTTGCAAAAGGTGCAATATGAAGTCTTTGGAACTGTCTTGTATTTCTACATCATCGTGCAGTGATAAGGGTCGTGACCCAGTTTCTTGTATATTTCACACCATAATCCTCTCATTGGTAATGGATTTGACATTCTTGTTGCCATATATTGCGCAAACATTGGACATTCGTTCTTGTGGTGTCCTTCCATCCTGCACGTGGTACACCAAATGGACTCTCATTTGTCCTTGTTCTTATTTTGGTTTAGTTGAAACATGAGATTATTCAAATCCTCCTTCAGTTCTTTGATAGTTGGGTCTGTCT
Source organism: Picea mariana (assembly GCA_032191745.1). Lineage (NCBI taxonomy): Eukaryota > Viridiplantae > Streptophyta > Pinopsida > Pinales > Pinaceae > Picea > Picea mariana. The sequence goes on along the minus strand of JASDQU010510014.1, from coordinate 26,464 downwards.
GTTGGTACTAGTTTTCTTCCAATTGCAAGGCTGCTTTCAGAGCCTCTGCCTGCATTTGAAATTTTTGTTGTCGTAAAGGGTATTTTAAGTGTGGGAGTAGTGAATTGACAAAAATGTGTCGATGTTGCATATCAGTCATGAGGTATTTTAAATTTCCCTTCAGTCGCTTGAATCTCTAGTTAATATCCCATACAGACTCTCCTGGTTTCTTTCTTATTTCGATCATCTCGTTCATGTATTGATCCTCTGAGATCAACTTATGGAACTCATTAATCAACAACTTCTTAATGTCTTCTAGTGTCCTGGTCATCCCAGGGGCACTGTTTGTGTCTAGACTCATGTACTAGTCTAGTGCATGGTCTCTTAGTGTAATAGCTAGTTGCACGAGTTTGGTATCTTTATCAGTGATATGTTTTTATTCCCAGATCTTTGCATAGATGAACAAGTGCTTCTCAGGGTATTTTGTTGCTTCTCCCCAAAATTCTGGTAACCTGATGGTAGGGTCGTGTCCTACCATTCTAAGTACTGAACTACTACTTCCTCCGCGCAGTGTAGATACTTGACTAGTGTTGTTTGAACTGGCTCCTCCAGTTCTTGTTCCTTGTGTAGATGTACTTCCTGTGGTCGGACTTCCTCCAAACCACGGTTGTCTAAATGGTGGTGTTCTCTTTGGTGTGTTAGTCACACATGGGTTTATGGGTTCCACACTGACATTAATATGGATAGGATGGCTGCCTTCTCCTCCTGTTCTTTGAACTCTCGTTTTCCTCTCATATGTTTCATGTGGGATTTCCTCCATCTACTCCACAGCCCAGATATCCTCTACCTCTTACTCATCACTCGCCAAGCCTTCCCTCACAGCTATAGCTCTCTTCTTGGTGTTGACCTTATATTGGTAGTGTGCTCCGCTACGCGTCTTTTTTGTTGACACCAATATCCACTTGATCTAGTCGTCGTCCATCATGATCGGGTCCAAGGGTTCCTCCTCCTTCTTGCCTTTATCCTTCCCTCCTTCCATTTATCCTCACTCTGTCAGTGCTTTCCCCCTTCCACCATGCACACAGGGAAGTTTAGTTGTCTGATTCCATTGTGATTATCCCTTTGTTATATAACAATATCTTAATAGAAGTATGCATTGATTGAATGTACCTTCCTCGAGTTCCACATAGAAATTATTGCTCCGTTGCACTGTATGAATTCGTTGTGTCCACAATAAACTCTATTATGAAGCCTTCCACAATACTGTTAAGCCAAAAGTCCATTACGTGGGTGAATTTGTTGTTCACTTGCTGTAACTACCCAATATGTACTGGGGTCCAATCTAGCTATCGAATCTGGTTCATCATGTGGTTATCCTTCAACCTTAGTATCCACTCCTATAGTAGATGTGGAAAATCATAGAAAAATACTTCGTGTAAATCAGTAAACACGTATTTGTCCAGATATTTGCGAGGTGTGATTCTAGGGTTTCTATTGTCTTTCTGTGAAAACACTAGCTCTTTGGTTCTCAACCAAGTTTTGATTTATTCTTTTGTGGGGTTCCACGGTCTCAACATCCCCTTCTAATGGCTCATTTATCTCTTCTTTTCTTCACTCATTTTCCGCTCCTCCTATCTCATATACTCAATCCTTCTTTGTTCCTTCCAACGACAATGGAACCATTTGTTGGTTACTAGTTACTGGTTCTACCCTATCATCTGAGTTATTGACCTAGGGTTCATGTCTTTCGGGTTTCCAACAAAACCCTCTAAAACTATCGGCCCTCCTGGTAAACCAGAAGGCAACACGACACACAGAATGTGCCATGCAGTCTCACCCGAGATAGCTTTAATGGGTGGTTGTAAGACTCATGTTATTACAACCTAGGATTGAGTCCAATATATGGGATTTGTATTCTGAACCATTTATTATAACTTGTGATTGCAACCTATTGTTATTCACGACTTATTCCCTCAATCTCGCAACAATATTTAAACAATCAATGTAACAACTCATTCATTCATTAGGCATGACAAATAACTACTTAAAAGATGGTAAATATATGCATGAATTCATCCCATTACACAGATGTTATCATGGTTCACCCCCTCTTGAGGCTACGTCCACAAAGATTTGGCTCTTGGCTCTTTTATTATGGTAATTCTGCATATCCGACGTCGCGCACTTACAATTATCCTCTGATGGGTAAGATCTATATGAAGTGAACTAGATCACACCAAGTTCCTTAGACTACAATATAATCCTTAGATCTTCCTTCTCTTGTTAGCCACAATTTTGGTCATCGTGATGATATTATGATGATGTTATGATGATGGAAAATCAAGCTCTTCATTAAGAACATTTTCCTGAGAAAAGTTACATTTGTCTGCTTCCAGAAATCATACTTTTAAAGGATGTTTGTAGGCTACCTATATATCTGCCTGCGAGAATGCTTAGTTCTCGCAGGCTGCATTAAGATGGAGTGCGAACAGTTCGCACTGTAATGAACTATCAAGGTGAGAACATGTTTCAAAGGAAGGAAAAGATAAAAATCTCGAATCTTCTAGAAGGGAATCTTCTAGAAACATGAGTTGGCTTCGAATGGTTGTTCAAGTGCTGGCATTCCATATATCTTGGGATCATTTCCTATCCAAGTAACTAAATTATCTTCTCCTATATATTGAGGAGATTTCTCATGGAAAAGGTTAGCAACAAACTAGCAAGAGATTGATTGGAGAAATAGTGCAAGACTGTATGGAGGACTGATGCTACAACAGCTAGAGACAACAACAAAGTCATCAAAAGTGGTTGATTTTCTTCATGCATGAGCAAGTGTGTGTGTTAGAGCTAGGAGCCATCGAAAGGAGACCTACGACATCAAGGCTCAGGTTGTAAGTTTCACTTTCAATTAATTCAATACAGTAATATATCCCTTTCCCATAAAGATGATGTCTCTTTATTACATAATTCCTTGATCATGTGTATAGACTAGATATTGAATATATTAATCTGCCTATACTTCGATTTGTTTGTACCGCTGTGATCTGAATGGTGCAAGAGAATTGGAGCAAAGCTTGGAACAACAGAGAACTAAGGAAAGCGTTCACAAGGTATGCCTACAATCCTTACCTCTTAGTTCATTCAATAGACTAGATCTAGGGAAAGTGTAGTATTCTGTTCTGTTTTGTTCTAGATCCGGGTGGATCTAGGGAGATCGGTTCATGTCCACACTTACGGATTAACCCTGAAACAAAATTGGTGACTCTGCTGGGGAACCATCCCTTTGTCTTTATGTTTTTTTTGAATTTTTTGTGGCCATTTGCTCTATTTGCATTTTTCTCCTGTTTTGTCAGTGTTTGAGTCCTCAGGATATCCTGAGAGACCTTTTGGGTCTATAAGCCAGTTTGAATTTTGCTTACATTTTCAAAAATTTTATTATCTTCAGGGATTCTCACACTGTGTCCATTGACAGCCTATGAGAACCAGTCAATTTCGCACCCTGCATATAGGGTCCAATGCGAACCCCTCACACTTTGCTTCACAGTGGCCTTCGAGAACACTATCTTCTCGCACTGTGTATTACTGCTTGCCTGCGAGCAGGATTTTGAAAATTTTTAAAATTGAGTTTTGACTTTTTCAATTGCTCAGAACAGTTGAATTGTGTCTTTTTGGATTATTGGATCATTGACTTATACATCTCTTGTTGTAGTTTGCTTGCTGGAACAAATTTAGGGTTTCTAGGTCTTTCTTGCCCTTGATTACTTGACTTTCTTTTCTTGGCTCTGTTTGGCATTTTATTTCTCTCTGACTTCTGAAGTTGGATGTGTCTAAGTGGTTGAGAACCTGTGATTGGTAGATAGTCAAGTGTTTTGGTGTTTTCTCATTTGCTTGGTAGTTCGAAAGAACATTTTTCATTTGCTTTGGGAAGACCCTTTGGTTTGATTTTTGTTTTTACTTTCATTGGAAGAATTGGTTGGATTGGGTTGTCATTGTTTGATTCTCATTGTTTGATTCTGTGTGATTTGATTTTCTTTTCTCATTAATCAGAGTTCTTCTTGGAAAGTGAACAATAAGTTTTCTTTCAAGTTTTGTTTTTGTCATGTTGAAAACATTGTAAAATCAAATTTTAGAGTTTTTGAAGTATTGGAAAAGACATTTAGAGATTGTTCATTGATAAGTGATTATTTGCATTGATATCTGAAAGGAAATTGCGCATTGCATTTGCATTATAGTATTGAGATTGATTCGGAAAATGTTTTCTCTCTCCCATAACTAGGATTCATGGAATGAAAACGATTATATTTCATCATTTTCCTTGCATTATTTGGGTCAGAGTCATACACCATGAGTTTCACTTCCATTACCTTTGAGTAAACAACAGTTGGTAAAAAACATTGCGTAATATTAAAATTGATCTAGTAACTTTTTTCTAGGGCTCTTTACACCAACATTTAGCTAGGCTAGTGCTTTGGAGTAGGAAGAGAGACACACTCTCCAAAAGCTCAAAACACACATTAGTATCTTGAGATAGGGAGTGTTAAATTCCATTGGCAGCATATTGTCCTGGGACGCCCTTCTAACACAAGGGTTAAGCACTAGGTCGCATTGGTGTTGGCAGAGTTACTAACCCTGCTTTGTTGACATCGGTGTATAGATTGCACGTATTACGAGGATCACTCCGAGGTATACCCACAATTATGAGTGGAAGCCTTTGAGCTGGTTTCGGGCTAGATACCCTACCCTTGCGTGTGGATCAGACTGACGACTGTCCCTCCAGGCTATATTGTTGTTTGTGGTAACCTTAGTGGCTTATCTCTCTAGGTTCTTACCCAAGGTGACTATTGAGGGGAAAGTCTTCACGGTACCTGGAATTGACGTTGATCAAACTCACTCAGACTCCTTGGAGGGTATACCCACGATTATGTGTGGGAGCTTGCACCAGGGTGTAAGTCTGTTAAGCAGGTCGTCAACGTAACTTTTCCACCTTAGCCCCGCCCCTTCTCATCTCGTTGTTGCGACGTTGGATTTCATCACCAACTAGTGGCTCTGAAATTAGAAGGTATTGTTTGCTTGGTGATTGCTTCTTAGATTTTTGTTTACTAGTGAGTGTTGTTTATTTCTCGAAGCTGACCTTAGGATTTTTCTCGCAGAACTTGTCACTTGTTTACAAGTGCTCCCCCATGGCGTTCTCGTAGAATGCAAGGATTATCTCCAGAACATCTGGACGATCCTCACCCTACCAGTCCACCTGAGGGTTCACCCCATCAGACTGAAGTCCCTGTGGTCACTCCACCACATGGAGAAACCAATGACATTCCTGTTGTCACCACACCACTTCCACAAGTCGAACGAACTGACTCTCTAGACGATTTTAGAGTTACCAATACTATAGAAGACTATCGTGTTCATCGTGGTGAACGACCTTCTAGACGATTTAATCCTTCTGAAGAAACCATTGTTACATATTTTGAATCAACTGTTGGGCCTTCTCACGGTGTAGTGGGCCAAGATCCTTTCAGTTTCGGTAATTTCCGACGTGTTCTTTTCGGTACAGAGTCATCTCCCGTTTACAAAATCAACCCTCCTGTGTCTCCTGAGGCCGAGACTAAACCTGAGACTACCACTTACCTTTTTATTCTTCCTCCCGAGATGGCCCATCTCGCAATTACTACGAGTGTCCAAACCGAGGTTACTGCTGCTACTCTCCCTCCTATTAATACCCAGCGAATACCTGATGTCATCCCGACATTACCACCCGGTTACCATGCGTTGAATGCTCTGTTGCATCCTCCTAATCCAAAACCTCTGCATACTCCAGTCGGTTCTCCAGGTGGTCCTTCTTTTACTGGGTATCAGGTTCCTCATTTTATTCCAACACTCCCACCTTTTCCTCCTGGTAATCCTAATCCAAGTGGCACCATTCTGACTGTTGCACCCAACACGCAGATTCCCATTGGTGGACAGGGTGGTACGGTTCCTTTTCTTTTTCCCGGACACAACACCGTTACTACACAACCTACGGTTGGCACACAACTTCCGGGTGGAACTATACCTACAGTAGGGGGACCAACTTCACCCTTTGGACAGAATATACGTCCTGAATTGGCCCATTATTGGACTCAACTTTTACAAAGTCTTCCTCAGAATACTGGGGGGCAGCAAGTTGTCCCTACAGTTGGCCAACCTTATCCAGGGGTGACTAATCCTATTTGGGGTTCGAGTCAGACTACTCAATCCCAGGTCCCTGCTCAAACTCAAGGTCATAATCCTTGGGGTTACTATCCTATCCAGCCACCACTGTATTAGCCAGGGGCTTCCCTCTACGGACAGTCTGCTTACGCTCCTACTAGTTTGCCGATGGGGCTTCCACCCCAAAGCCATCAATACCTACAAGTAAATCGACAGTTGCCTTTTCTTTCTACCTTGGATTTGCCAGATTTGTTTAGGATCCTAAATGATCCTATTCGTCACTCTCCTCAATGGCCTGCTATCCCTACTAAAATTCCATCGAATATTCCGAAATTCGATGGAAAGCCGGGAGAGGACCCCAATAATCATGTCATGACCTTTCATTTATGGTGTTTGTCCAACTCTTTGATGGATGACTCCATTCGTCTTCGTCTTTTTCAACGGACCCTTACCGGTTCGGCTGCGAAGTGGTATATTGAATTACCACAAGGTTTCTTTTTTGATTTCAACACCCTAGCCATGGCCTTTCTCACACATTACCAGTTACCGATCCATTACGATACGGGCACTGAGATCTTGAATTCTATTAAATAAACTAAAGGTAATCACATCTTAGACCATATCCATGAGTGGAGAAGGAGACGACGTCTCATCAAACTCGAACTCCCTAATCAATTACTGGCAGAGTGGTTTACGAAATCTTTCGTGAAAAAAATTGGAAAAGATATTGCTATGGGTGGTGTTGTTACAGAAGAGAAGGCTATAAGTCGTGCTCAGTATCTTGATCTTGTTTATTCACAGACAGGAACACTCTCCAATTTACTACCTGAGTTACCTCGTCCTGGTACTTCCAGCACTTCAACTGCTCCAGCTGCCTCGCATGCGGATGATGGTGTGATTGGGACAACTCATACCCACTCACATTCTGTTTCAAATACAACCCCCAAGTCCACGTCTTCTAATGTTCTGAATGCCACATCTCCTGCTCCTCCCCCTGGTAAAACCTCTGAAGTGAACGCTGTTCAATCTACACCTACCGGCAAAAATAAATCAAAGAAAGGGAGAGGTAAGAATAAGGGGGGTAAGAATAATAATCCAAACGAACAAACTACAAATGCTCCTGTTG